>JAMXBD010002030.1:0-250358 GCA_024138025.1 Combretum micranthum
GGTCTCATATGCTCATCTCCGGGGATGGTTAGGTTGGAGTTCTTACTCCATCACAGAGCGTCGACGAAGTTGTTTGTCCCTGGAGGTCGAGGAAAGGCATGGTCAGCATTTCCCGAGGCATATCGACATGGCATCATCCGCCGTGTAATGGTAAGTTAATTTTAAATCTAAAGATATACGAAAAACCAATTTTTGGCTCCTGATACCTTCCTTTAACACTAAATTTTTTTTGTTCAAATTTGCAGAACAAGTTCGAACTACCTGAAAATTGGCGGGCAATTCATAAATGGTGGGTGGCACTGGACTTTCTTGCAAGCAAGTCGTATAGTCAGCTTCGATACAGGCTTAAGCGTTATGTCATAGCCAAGGGTGGAGGCGATGCAGCTGCTAGTAAGCCACCACCGGGTTTCGAGCACAGGATAGATGAATGGAGGGCATTCGTCCACTTCCTTGAGACAGATCAAGATTATAAGGTACGCTTCTCCATGTGGTAAATTACATATGCATAAGATATAGTTCACTTGTTCACTTCTTCTCGAAACGTGTAGTTGCGATCCACGGTGAATGCGGAGAACAGGAAGAAGCAACTGTCAGTTCATACAGGTGGTACAAAGTCCATGCTCCAGCATGCACTCACAAATGTAGGTATTCCAATTACAATAAATGTGGGTTTATATGCTATGTTCTTGTACTGACTTTTTTAATAATGTATTACAGGATCTCACGCCGATACAAAACTACCGACATACCCACCTAAGGAGACAGAAAGGGCAGTTAACGGATCGATGGGAGTCGGAGGTCTCCATGCAGAATTATGTTAGTATTTTCGATTCTTATTTTTTTTTTTTTGTAGTAGTAGTTCATATCCATCTGTTTGTACGATTATATTCACCTTGTGCTCATGTTGTTTCAACTAGGAACGAATGGTGGAAAAAAGGAAGCACGAGGATGATATTGCTGCTGCGTCAGGTCAGCGACCTAAGGAGGATAAGGTCATTATGGAGGAGGTTTTGGGCCACCGATCTGCCTACCGACGTGGCTTCGGTTACGGCATGCCGATAGATCAACATAGGGTTGATTACTATGAGCAGCCACGGGAGGAGAATTTGGTCCACTCTGAGTATGATAGGACCAGCCAGGAGGCCAAGATTGAGAAGATGCAAGAGAAGATTGATTTGCTGATGAACTACGTCCGTCCCCCTACTACATCTTCCTCCGGGCAGTACCCTCCATACCATCACGCAGCACCACAGATGGGGACTTCCACTTATGGCCCTGATCCTAGTCAGCCTGGCTTTACGCCATTCACACCAGTCCCACCTCCTCCGTATCCTTACCATGGTTTTATGGGATGCCGAGCCATCCATCCATGTTCACGCATCCTCCACACGATCCAACACATGAGTCACCAGGCAGCTCCGCACAGCAGAGAGGACCACATCCTCAGGGGTTCATCCCATGGGCAGGGGGTCCCGGTTTTTCGCAGTTTGCGTCACAGCCGTCCGCGTTTGGATCGTACGCTTTTCCTGGGGCTCCTTCGTCTTCACATCCTCCTGCCTCTCAGCAGCCTCCACATACTCCGACTCAGCCGGCAGCTGTTCAGTCGACACCGGCTTCGACTCCCCCCCACACAGTATCACAGAGGACATCCGTGAGAGGATCTGGTCGTGCTCGACTCCGACAGGAGCAGCGACAGTAGCTGCTACCGTGTTTTTCATTTCCTCATCGTTTTTTATTATTCCGGACATGATGTTCACGTTTTATTGCATTACTTGTTTCGCACCTTGTTTGTCATGCTATTGATTATGATTACCGTCATATTTTGTCCCTTAGTACTGTAATTTCTTACGACGAGTACCATGCACAGCTAATTTATATATAAAAGCATTCAACGAACCCGCAGTATATCTCTATTCACCATGATCGAACATATATTAAATAAATTGGAAAGGACAAATTTATTATTTAATGTGTTAAACACTGAACGAAATTTTAAAAAAATTACAGGAAAATAAACACAAATTACTAAATAGGGCAATGGTAATTACTTTTAGCTAATTCAAGCTCATTTCGTCTATTTGGTTACGTAACTATACATTACAATTTAACGTTTTCAGATTGGAAAAATGAAGGAATGGTTAACTATAAGTATTTGAAACATTATATTGCTCATGTGATTGAAAGATCATCCTAATTCATTCATCTAAGTTAATTACTTTTAGCTAATTCAAGCTCACTTAGTCAAGTTGAACTTAGATTCACTACAAATTCATTATACATGTAGGATTTATGTTAACTTGAACTCACCTTAACTTAAACTAAGTCAAAGATGGTTAACTTAACCTTAATCATTTAATTCAAAATATAAGTCAAAGATGGTTAAACTAACTCAATCTAATTCATTTTAACTCATTGAAGTCTATTTAATCAAGTTGAACCTCGGTTTGTTAACTAAATTCATTTTTTAATTAACTTTTACATTTAATCTAATTATTTGTTAAATCTATAAATGTACTGAACTCATGTTTAATTATATGAACCAGTCAACATAACACATCAAACATCACTTATCCATCTCATTATAGCTAAAAAATATCCAATTTGTAAGCAAAAAACACATAAAACAAATAAAAACAAGTTGTTAACTTTGCATGGAAAATGTATCAGTTGAAAAGAAATGAAATTTAAGCACTGTTAATTTTAGCATTTGCAAAAGCTCAATACATGAAAGTTGTATATCTCTTTCTTATCTTTCCAACGTAACTTCAATCGCCTCAATCAGAGATCAGATTAAAAAATTATGGCCAAAATACGAAGAGGCTGAGAAACTGGGATTTAATTTGGAATTGAAGATCTTAAAATACGATAGGTTATAAATTAACATCTTAAAATAAGGACTTAATTTAGGAATTTAATTTGATACAAACATATTTAATGTGAGTTCGGGTTTAAGAACCAATATTTTTATTCAAACAAATGAACTCAAATTTTAGTAAGATTTAGGAATTAGTGTTTAGGTTAAAAATCAAGAGTTAATGAATCCTCTAAACTATTTTAGCGGATTTTTAGAGGATTTTTAGAGATTATATCCTATAATTCATTTTATTCATTTAATCTATCTAAACTCAATTTATAATCTAGGTGAACATTTGGGGTATTTCAGTAACAACACCAACGTAGATAATTTCCTCAACAAACTAGCTTACTAAAATCTACTTTTATCAAGATCTTATTTACATATTAAATATCAAGTAATCTATAAGACTATAAATCACAGATTTTAATTGTAAAAATTTATGTTCGTACGAACAATTTCATAATGAATACGATAAATATATTATTATCACAATCCATATGAAATAATTAACGGTATTGTAATTAATATATGTTAATTTTATATTTTTGTACAAAGTCGAAATCTTCTTTTATATGTTTAATATTATTAAAAATATTCTCAATATACAAAATGTCGAACAAATAAATATCTTTATAAAAATAAATATCCAACTGAATAAGATTAATTTTTAATCTCATGTACTAGTAAATCAATTGATTAACAAATAAATATTTTTATAATTATTATTAAATCTATGAAAATATTTCTTTATAATTATAACTCTCCAGTCTTATCTACTAGTAAATAAATTGATTAGTATATATATTTTATAAAAAAATTAATATATATAAATATTTTTGTAATTAATTTTTAATGAATAAGAGTACATTACCTAATTGAATAAGTTTTACCTTTAATCTTATCTACTAATAAATATATGGATTAATAAATATATATATTTTTATTATTAAATATTTAATCTATATAAATAATTTTGGTATTTAATTTTTAATAAAAAAAGTATACCACCCTATTGAATAAGATTAATTTTTAATCTTATCTACTAGTGAATAAATTGATTAATTAATATATAATTTAAATATGAAATATTTAATCTATATAAATATTAAATGTACATATTATTTATAATTAACTTTTAATAAATAAAAGTACATTACCCAATTGAATAACAACGACTTTAATTCTTATTTACTATAAGTAAATTCATTAATAAATATATATTTTTATAATAAATATTTAATCTATATGAATATTTTTTTATTTAAATTTTCATAAATATAAGTACATTACTCAATTGAATAAGATTTACTTTTAATCTTATATATTAGTAAATAAATTGATTAATAAATATGTAATTTCAATATATTAAATATTTAATTTATATAAATATTTTTTATGATTCATTTTTAATCAAAATAAGCACATGACACAATTGAATAAGATTAATTTTTAATCTATTTACTAAAATAAATTGATTAATAAAAATATAATTTTAATAATTAATATTTAGTCTATATAAATTTTTTATAATTAACTTTTTAATTTTTAATCTTATTTAATAATAAATATGTTGATAAATAAATAAATATTTTTAATAATAAATTTTTTAAAATTATACAAAATTTTCGCTAAAAATTTTAGCGGGACGACGCGGGAGAAGAAAAGCGGACGAAATTGGAATTTATTATTATGAGGCGAAATCCCCTCATTTTATCATATGAGGCGAATTTCGCTCACTGTCCAACTTATGAGCGAAATTCCCCTCAGATTCAACATATGAGGCGAATTCGCACCCTTATCCCTCATCACCCACACCTCTGCCTATAAATACACCCCACTTCTCTCCTCTGCTCCCACAATTCCCTCACAAATTTCCTCCCCTCTCTCCGAACGCTGCTCTCACCATCGGTTAATAATTTCATCCTCTATTTTATTTCATTTACTTAGTTTTATATTTATTTTTTATTTATAATTATTTATTAATTTATTTTTGCAGGATTTTACCATTTCTCATTACAATTCAACAATATAAAATCAAATATAATATAAAGTATAATATTTTATTTATATTTACAAAGTCTTTGTAATTTTTTCCAAATTTTAGATATACTACTTTTTATTTTATAACATTTATATCAATATAAATATATTTAAATATCATAATACTCTTATTATTTCAAATGTTTAGAATAACAAACTTACATACAATATTTTAAGTAAAATATAAATATATTTGTAATATAATAAGAGTTTTTTTAAATTATTGCAATAGTGTTGTATTTTTTATTTATTAATTCTGCAAAAATAAAATAATATTGCAATATGTTTCATTTTTTTAATTCTAAAATAATATATTAATAATTAAATTTTAATTAAAAAATAATAATTTAAATTCGAAATAATATGTCAATAATTATAAATTTTAACACAAATTATTGGGCTGATCGAGTATGTTTGGTAGAGGCGAAACTCGCCTCCCTCTTTCTATATGAGCGAATTTCGCCTCACTAGCCGACGTGGCCCTCAGAATTTAATGAGGCGAATTTCGCCTCATTAGTACATATGAGGCGAAATTCGCCTCATGCCACGTCGGCTATAGGCGACTTTCGCCTCACTAGCCGACCTGACACCCCATCCCACATAGAAATTCGCCTCACTTTTTAAAACGTGAGGCGAAATTTGCCTCTATTTCCCTAAGGTGACCGACCTTCACAGGCGAATTTTTACCTCAATAGCATTACTGAGGCGAAATTCTAAGCTACTGAGCGAAAAATTTCGTCTCTTAATGTCATTTTTTTACTAGTGTTGGCTAAGTTTGTAACGAGAAGTTGCAATCTATTTGAAAAATATTGTCCAATTTATGTTACTGATGAATAATTATTGTAAATATTATTCCATAAACAGCTTATGGTTTTAGAGGCATGCTTTTTAAAATGGTGGTAATAAGAGGGGAAGCCATTTAAAATTCTTTCAATAAAACGTAAAGAGAAAAATAGAAAGAAAGAGAGAGAACAAAAATAAATAAATGAAAAGACTCACCATGCACGCATCACCTGCCAAAACAACGAAAAGATGGTGATGGATCAAAAGAAATCCAATCTCCATCTTTATTCTTTACCTCAACCCTTAACGTGATTTTGATGGAGGATTGATATGAAACTCTTGTCGGTATGAGTTGCAAAAGCCAAATTAGCTTCATCATTCTCAGGTCTTCTATAACTTAAGAAACGTAAGAGATAAGTGGTTGCTTCAATATGTTTATCACAATAGTCCTTGTCTAGACCATAGCTATTGAACAACATTTCACAACCATCTGCTCCAATTCCGAGGCTGTCTTCGCATAGAGGTGTGCGTTCGAGCTAAATCCATGTATAAGGGTAAACATACTTGTAAGCATACAATATACACAACCCCATCAAGAAGTATCAAATTAACTCTATAAGTCTAGGCATATCTAAAAATTAAAAAAAAAAAAAAATCTAGAGTAATAAAGAAGCTTATGAAGACAAATTTTATTTACTATTGATACATGTATTATATATACTGAAAGTATTTTTTTTTTTTTTTTTTACATTTTAATTGAATTAGGAGAGATTCTCCTTTGCTTAAAAATGAATACGTGAAACAACCCCATGTACTAAGTTTAATTTCTTTATAGACCCAAGAAACAACCCATGTAGTAAATATTTGCCCGAAGAAATAAATAAATTGTTAACATAAGGTATACAGATAATTTAAAAAAGAAAAAATTGCATATATTCCCTTTCACATTTACCCACTTCTATGTTTAGCTTTCCTATAAATTAACATTCAATTTTCAAAGTACCAAATAATTAAAAATAACTAACAAAATACGGACATAAAAAAATAAAAGAAAAATATATTTCTTTTTTTCTTTTGGTTGTTGTTTTATTTACTTCTTAAACCTGTTCTTATGCATAACATTGTTAGTGTAGCACATGTCTTCAATATAAGGAGGTGCATTTATAAGTGGGAAAAAAAACCCATAAGCCCGCCCTAAGATAAGTTATAAAATTTATGACATACCAGAAGCGATCATTGCCAGAAGGCCACATCAATTTGGTGAATTTTTGGCACTCTTCTAAATTTGTTGGACGATCTATTCCCAATCCTTCATGAAGAGGAATGGCAGCAAATTTCCCAAAGTAACCATGGGCAGGCTTGTCACTTACATTTTGGATTTTTGTCTCATGAGGAAGCTCAAAGAGTTTTACTAGATCACCGAATAGTGTGTTATGGAGCTCTATTGGAACTTTGTTGTATTTTGCAATGAAAACTCCATGTTGTTCTAGAGCTAAACGTATGTCTTTGGATGTTGAGAACCAAGAAGAAGATCCGGGCTTTAAGTTCTCACAGGTTAGGTCAATAATGGGAATACTCTGGCACGCTGTTAGAGAACCCATGACTCTCTCTCTCTCTCTCTCTCTCTCTCTCTCTGGGACTCCGGGGTGATGATTTTAATCTCTTTTAATATCTCATATATTATATATATATATACTATTTAGCTAAATAAAAAATAATGGTTGCGGCAAAAGAGCAGTCTTCTTCTTCAGTTCTTCTTCTTTTTTTTATTCCTTATTTGATACACAACGTGCCACACATGTGTTGAACAGGTGATCTTCATTCATTACCTTTGCACCGTAAACATCAAATTTTCTGTAAAGAAAAATATTAAAAAAGTAGCTTTGCCCTCATAAAATTTAGTATTTTCCCCCGATAAAAGCTGCGCTGAATACGTGTTAGAATACTATATACAGAAGGTGTGTACCTCCTACCAAATCTTTTGCCGGAAGCGGGGGGAATGCCGACACCAGATCGTCCATTCACATGGAAAATAAATATCATATTAAGTTCCATTCTATATCTTATATTCAAATGCTGATATTCAACGCCGAAGTTTCCAATGTCAGATGGAAAAGTCAGCAACACAAATTATTAAACGTATGTCTTTGGATGTTGAGAACCAAGAAGAAGATCCGGGCTTTAAGTTCTCACTGGTTAGGTCAATAATGGGAATACTCTGGCACGCTGTTAGAGAACCCATGACTCTCTCTCTCTCTCTGGGACTCCGGGTGATGATTTTATAAGAGAAAATTTTTAATCGTATCAATATCACGTTTATTGATTAATTACGTATAAATTGCGACCTCCAGATGGTTTGATAAAAATTATGTATTACTAGCACTGCTTGTCTAAAAAATATTATTATTTGGCCACTACTCATTGAGAGACTTAATTTATTGCTATTATTGATTTTTTTTCCCATTTTATAGATGGTTATTTTGCAAAAGATTGCTTATAAACCTAAGTTTGGTGAGACACGATTTAATAAGAGTTACATGACATGTATTATTCCAATAAAATTTTGATGTATATATATGCAAATTAGGCGTGGTAATTATTTGGAAACTAACTTTTCCTTTATCATGAGTGTTATAATTTTATTAGTATTTATGACATCTAGCATTAAATCTATTTTCATGTTGTGCATATTTAAATCTGCAAACTCATTATTTTTCCATAGAGGTGTTATACGGTCCAACTTCCGAGATGCAGTCTTTATATAGATTAGTTTTAGATACAGCAAAACTCCATATTTTATAAAAGGGTTTCATTAATGAGTGTTTAAAACACTCTAGGGATAAATAATTTATTTAATAATATATGTATTTTTCCTTTTACGAGAAATACTAATAATAACTGTATAAAAAAATAAATAACATCTCCCAAAATCTATTATAGAATTCTTATGTCGAGTGCTCTAGGAGGTCGCTAATTATATTGTACAAAGTAGAAATTTTGTGTAACCAACGAAGTTTGGATTTTTGTTTGCTTGAAGGTTTATACAGTTTTTTTTTTTTTTTAATCTCATTTGCTATAATTTCTATATTTATAATATTGTTGAATAAATTGTATTTTCTATGACTTTGGCTATTCTTGATTTTCCTTTTTTATATTTTTGAAATCAATTATTGAGAATATCAGTATTCTTTAAATATTTTAAATTATTATTATGACATTATCCTTTTTCCTTCTAATCTCCACTACTACAACTATACATAATAGCATTTCAATTAGTCAACAAATTAATAGAAAGTAAATTGGAATATCCATTTTCACCTTCTTCCATTGCTATGTATTGGACGTAAAGTAAAGACAACATCATACACATCAAATATCATCACATCCTATGATAAGTCTTTTTACTCTATATTTTTCATAGGAATTTGAGCTCATTTTTTGTGCAATTTGATTAAATTCCCATGAATCTTGTGCTTTTGATATTAATTGTACTTTTGTAGCTCATTGAATCCGAAGAAGAAGAAATGAAGTGTTTTATTAAATTCGAAACTGAACATAAAAAAAAAAAAGTCAAAGTTGGACAAAGTTGAGCCCTACCAAAATCCTCATCGAGGCCAAAAGATGAAGTAAACTAATAAAAAATGGTCTGTCATGCTACAATTTTAAGCCCTTGATGTGACCGTTGATAAGTGTTCAGAGGTAATCGAGTCTTAATATGCAGAAAAGCTTCTATCAAGCCTCAATGTCAAATCTCATATTTTAACCCTCAATGGCTGCTATTTAAAGACCAAATTTTTACTGATCAATGATGAACCTCAAGTCTTCGAGCCTTCGATGCACTCAAATTCACCCTCGATAAATGGATAAAAAAATGCAAGTGCTTTGAGCATTTTAAATGTCGAGCCTCACTTCTTTGTCATCTCGAGCACTCTACTAAGCAACAATGTGACCCGCGGCAATTAAGTACATGATCAAATGCACGTGTGGGAAGAAGAAAGAATTCCGTTATAAAGAATCTGCCACGCCAGCAATAAATCTGTCATGCTTTCTTTACCCTGAGCCTATAAATAAAAGGGCAAGCATGCATTGTAAAATACTGTACTTTTTTTGTAAATGACCCAAATATGGCTTAGAGAAAAGAATTCTAAGACGAAAGAAACCCATTCCTTCTTACTTTAGAGGACTCGTAGTTTTCTATGTAAAATCATTTTAGACCAGATGTTTGTAATGTTTACAAGATTCTGAGCTTAAATGAATTATTCTTCGATCTGCCTTTAATTCTTTTGAATCTTGTGCTTTAGTGTTTAAGTCCATGGAGAAATAATCTCCTAAAGCATAGGGTTTACGAATCAAATTCCTAATTCATGAGATTTCAAATACGCTTTCAAGTTTAATTAACTGGGTATTTGTATTTAGTAACTTGCTTTGTTTTTGTGGGTCTAACTGTGTGGTACACCGTGTTAGATTCATGCTTTGATTTCAATGGAATAGGTCAAAAGGTCATTCTCTTGAGTAGATCCATGACTATTAATGGAGTTGATCCTATCTACCTCAAGAGAGGACGGGTGAAAACTTTCTATCACTTGTTTTTAAAATTCACTGAGTTGGTTTTTCAAATAAATGATTTTTGTTCTTTAAGCGGTCTAGAATCTAGATCTAGAACTATTAACTTGGAAAGAAGCTTTAGTTTAACTCAGTGAATTCGACGGTACAAATATCTTAATCAAACAACTCTCTTGGAGTAATTTCTCTTATGGAATCACATGAGAAGGAGTTGGTGTAGTAAACCCTAGGTTATTGTTTTGCAAAAATTACAAACCCATTTTTCTCAATTTTACCCAGCAAACGTTTGTGAATATTTCCATTAACCTAGCCTAACTTCTATTTTTTTTTTTTTTTTTTTTGAGTTTCTAAGTTTTTCCTTGGCTAGATAATGGATGGAATGTGAGTATAATAGCTGCCACCGAACGCTTGAGATCCGACCTAATTTTTTCTATTCTACCTCGATAGGCGCGCTTGCCATGGATGCTAAACCGAAGTTGAAAAGAACCAATTAGTTTTTTAATTTTGAAAACTTCAACTTTGAGTTGTGATTTTGAAAATGCGTGTTTGACAACTCACTTAACATATAACGAACCATCCTTCAAAGCCAAAAGTTGATGTATTATTATAAAAAAAAGTGCTTTAGCAGGGTATATAAACTATACAATCTGCTATTTTTATATATTGGAAATAACACTCATCATCACATCATGTACATAAGGTACTATTTAAATTTATACATTACTTTACATGTACTTTAGCCGTTTTATTTTCTTTCTTTTTTTTTCTTTTGCTAGTAAAACAATGTATATTATTCTCATTAGCCAACGTCAAACTAAGTACAACATGAAGAACACATACAAGATATATCTAAGTCTAGAAGCTTCTAGGTAGAGGATGTGTGGTAATCTACCAATCATAAGGACGTATCCTCTTCTTAATATGGAAGCAACCTTATGCTATTACAATGGCATTTCTATTTACATGTGAAAAAACAATACTAATAAAGCTAATAAACTAGCTATATCCATCCTGACCTGTTTAAGATAACGCATTAATACCTAATGTAATCTTAAAGCCTTCCCTTTTAGAGCATTAATTAAAACTTGACAACCATATTCAAATTTCTAACCTTCTAGGATGCTACTCTAACCTTAAGAAGCTCTACTACCCTTTTGAGTAAATCTAAAATCAGTATTAGCAAAAAGAGACCTTCAAAAATGCACCTATAATGCATTAGAATCATGTTGTACTCTCCATGCAAGTTTAATTAATAAACCCATGTTGAAAAGATGAAGATCTTTAAATCTCATACCTCCATTCTCTTTAGCTTTTGCCATGCTCTGCTAGTTAACCCAACGAATCTTGCCTTCACCCCCTTTCTCCCCACCAAAGTTTAGCAATTAAAAGTTCACTTAGTGGCTTCGTTTCAAAGGATACCTAAACAATCCTACAGAATTGGTTGGAATTGCAAAAGCTACTGCTTTAATAAGGACTTATTTGACAACCTCACTTAGAAGCCTTTGTTTCCATCCTTTAAGTTTACCAATAATCTTTTCTTTCACAAAATGTAGTGCATCACATTTTGATTTTCCCTAGATTGCAGGAAGCCCAAACTATTGCCTTAGATCATAAGTACTCGGGAAACTTAAAATGAATTCAATCTCCTTCTTAAATTTTGAGGTGTTGCCTTAGAATAAAACATCATTTACTTAGAAAAATATATTTCCTAACCAAAAGCTTCATAGTACTTCAAAAGGATTTTTTTAGATTGCATAGTTATGAGTATCAACTTCCATAATAAACAAGGAATCATCTGTAAAGAACAAATGGGTTGGAGTAGGAAAATAATTTTTAACCTAAATATCTTTATCTCCTCTTAGTTTACCACTTTAAGCACTCCTTTATAGAGAACATCAGCGATGAGCATAAATAGGTAGAGTGATAGGGATCTCCTTGTCTTATTCCCCTACAAGGAACCATATCACCCACTAATTTTCCATTCATTGATACATATACTAAAGGAAACAGAGATGAATTATTGCATAATCCACTCTAACCTATCTTAATCATCACTGCTTGCAAGAAATCTCATTCAACTCGATCATAGGCTTTACTCATGTCCATCTTAATCACACAATAGTGTTTTTTCTTTTAAGTATAATTTTTTCAAAAAAATGGAACATTTCATGATCTATGAATATGTTATCTTGAATCATATGTCTTAATATGAAAGAAATTTGATTCTAAAAAATAAGAACATTTGGAATGGGTTAAAGCCTTTTAACAATTACTTTATGAGATTATATTTTATATAGGTAATTACAAAGACTAATAGTCCATATTGATGCATAGACAATGGATGATGAACTTTAAGAATGATAATAAGAATAGTATGATTAATAGAGTGGGAGAGTTTACCTAAAACAAAGAAGCATTGAATCGCTGCTACTACTAAATGACCAATTGTGCTGCAAAAAGGTTGATAAAACACTCTTGGGGACCTTATACGAGACTAAAGCCTTTAGTACATCCAATTGAAAAACTGCAGCTTTAACTTCTTCCTCCATAATTGAAGCACACAACAAAAGATTCATATCTTCAGTTACTACTTCCTCTATCCAATCAATATTGCTTCCTCAACTCCTATGGCCACTAATTTCAAAAAACTTCTCAAAATGTGCCATAAACAAACTTCCAATCTCTTTTTCAATTTCCATAAACTCTATGTCCTCCTTTTCTAGCTTTAAAATTTTATTTCTTTGTCTTCTACTAAGAGTTGTATGATGAAAAATGTAATATTTATGTCCCCCTGTAAAAGCCAATTCACCTAAGACCTTTCGTGTCAATACACTTAATCTCTCCCCAAAAGCTCAACAATTTGGGCTTGAATCCTTTCTTCTTCATCTAAACAAGATTCACATGCATGACTTTGCAAGGACTTCCATTTACTCTTCAATTCCTCAATCACCTTACGATTATTTGGAAACATCGATTTTCTCCATACCATTAATTTTTCTTAGCACTGATTCAAATTCCTTATAACATCCATTAGAGTGAGAACTCCAACATTGCCCTTAAATCACCTAACTATCTTAGTAAAGTCCTTCGATATTCTCCAATCATTTTCAAACCTAAATTGCTTTTTACCTTATGATTCATATGGTGAGCTATTGATAATGAGGGCAACATGGTCAAAGCCAATGGATCTTCATGATCACTTATGTTTTTGGATATTTCTCCAACCATGTGCTTGAAACCAAACCCTAATCAATCCTTTCTTTAACCAATATACCATCTTCTCTTTTATTGGACCATGTAAACATCGATCCAACAAAATTCACCAAGCAACCTCAGAAATCATATTATTAAAAGCTATTCTTCTTCTTCTTCTCTCTCTAGGTGACCATAGACCTTTTAACTTTCATATCCATGCCTCATTACTAATTTAAACTGTTTCTCATTATATACAATAGGGCCATGACACCACGTAAAAAAGGCAATAGAAGAGCCATCTATACGAAACACCTTACAGTGAATAAACCATCTGCTTCTTTTTGCTATATCTACTCAACCAATAGGAGGAACATAAAAAACCGAGTACCTCTACTTTTTCCTTGCTTGCTTTAATTTATTATTTTCATTTTCCTTTCCTTAAGAAAAACTATACTTATATTAATTTTTTATTCATTTAAATGTTGAATTTTCAAGGATGACTCAAACCCTTGACAATTCTATGATAAGTAACTCATGGCCCCTGTGTGGCTATTGATGGCTAACAGCTACTGCCACTTAGATTAAGTGGTATATCAATCAAATGCCCTGAAGCTTAGTATTATCCATCATTACAACTGTCTTCCTTCTTCTAAAGGTGGATTTCCTCACTATTCTCCTTCGTGTGACTTTCTTAACCTTAATCACACCATCTCCTTTATTATGTTGTCGATACACATAAATACATTTACCTTTTTTACTCACACTTACTTCAGCATTATCATTTGCAGCTCATTTCATAGTTAACCCACTAAGGATAGGATTAAGGCCAAAGCTTCTTCGATTCTTTAATCTCCTGTTGTTTAAATCTACCACAATTAGTTATCATCAACTGTTCATCATTAGAAGGTAAGCTACAAAATAATTCTCTTTACACTCCTTTACCTCTCCTTCATCAACTTTGCCATCCACCTCAATCTACATTAACACTCACATGCATGGCCACATCTATAATCCTTGGGTTTTTGCCATAGCCTGAGTAAAAAAATTTTAAAGAATTAAAATCTTCAATGATTTGGTTAAGTAAAAATAGTTTAAAAGATAATTCACGAGAAGACAAGACAATAGATAATAATTTAAATTTTGTTTTCATAAGTTTTGAAGCCTAAATCCATTCTTAATTGTGGTGTCTTTAAATAATAAATGTTCTGGTTGTATATAAAATTAATGTTCATCAATTGAGGCTTGTTTGCTTAAATCAACTAAGTTTTCTTTAGCAAACAAGGTTCATTTTACAGTTTATAAACATAATTCACGACATACCTATGATGAAAGCCATGAGCCTTTTTAGCAACACGCGACTCCCAATTTGCTAAGGCATGACTTAGTTTTCTATTCACGATGTACCCGCAACTTTCCTAAGCTACCATCGACTTAACCTATGATGTAAACTTTAAGAACTGCATAAGTTAAGAAGCTTATGATGATAATCTAGGACATGTAAGTTTTGATAAGGATTCGATCTTTGTTACGTATATAGTGATGTATACTTGTTTTTCTATAGGAACCATAAACCAAGATCCAAAGTTTCCACTAGAATACTACGATCTCTAAAAAGGATGCATAGGCGAGTGACTTAAATCTTATCACAATGGCGTAATTGTAATGTAGCTGCACTTGTCTCTTTGTAAACATAATTGCTTATGTATGGAGATAGGAATAATGTGTGTTGTATGGTGCTTAGATGTGTGAAAAGCTTTAATACTAGAAGTGATCACAAACTTTCTCTTGTTAATGTGTAATGAATATTGATGATTGTTTAAACATTATGATCGCCAATAACTAGATCTAAGTCTTATCCAACCATAATCTAAAATAGAATGCATTACACGACAACATGCTACATTAGCATGGCAACCATGTTACATATTAATATTCTAATTATATGGAAATGCCTTGTCATGCTAATGAGTCTCGGTGGAGTTATCATAGGGTTGTCAGCCTAATAGAAACTAAGTAGGCACTAAAAGACATTCCCTAAGTTGGAGTCGGCTTTTAGGGTGTTAATACTTAGTGGAGCTTCTAAGGTTTTAAGGTAAAGTTGACACTATGTTGAATATGTATATAAGTATATATATTAAGTAAATTTGGAAAAACTTCTCCTTCTTTAGTCCTCAATCTCTCTTTGGCATAAACTACTTGAGCTAATCATTCAACCCCTAAGAGAGAGCATAAATCTCAATTGGTTTAGATTTTGATCATCTGAACCATGCATTTCATATGGTTGAGTGTGGCATTGCATATGGTTGAGGCGAAAACTTGTCCAGTATTTATTGGAAGTGTGGTATGATCATATTATCTTGTTGAGCTGTGATGTGCTCATACTCATATAGATTTATGTGCTTTCGGATCCATAGAGTTAATCCAATCTAGAGGCAAAGGGATGTAGTAGACTTCAAGGGAAACACCAGGACTCGAGTGAGAGATACAATTCCTTTTGTGTAGGATCATTTGATACACAATCTTGTTGTAAGTTGTAAGGTTAAGTTTAGGAGCCTATCCTAAGTTGTATGTGAGGAAATATGTTGCCAAAAACTTATATGTATGCCGAATTTCTTATCTTAACAATCTCATGATCCTATTTTAATTGTCTACGCCACAGAGTGTCCTACTAGTTTGATGCCTGCACAATTTTCTTGAAAGGCCCTAGTTGGCTCATTTAAATATGGTAATTTTCAATTATCTCAATAAGGGGCGTCAATATTGTTACGGTACCCTATGAGTGTGTGATAGGAGTTAATATCAGAGTTAAGGATACACAAATGAGGAAATTTGAATATGTATAAGATCCTTATAGGGATATATCTAAGTGGACCTAGAATCCTAGACACATCAATAGGATGGAGTGTTGATGATTAAAACAGGATCATGAGATTGTCACGATCATAGATCCCATCCATTACACATTGTTGATTGGTCTATCTGCTATGTGCCATAACAATCTAAGAGTGATTATGACTCTAATACCAATTGATGTAGTAGAAGTAATTAGAGATAACTTAGGGTTTAATTACATTTTGTTGATTCACGCAAGAATGATAGAAAATGATCTTTAATTTTTATTGATTCTATGAATACCTATATAACTAGCATAAAAAATTCGAATAATATTTTAATAATTTGAAGATTTTAGAAAAAATAGAGCGAAACGGCTCAAATTCCATTTCTAAAAATAACTGTTACAACTCATTGCCTAGGGCGTACGTTCATAGGCAAGGCTAAAAGCTATCAAAAAGAAAAAAAAAACTAAAAAAGACCTAAAAAAAAGAATCCTATTAAAAAAAAACATTAAATGATATTGAAAAAAGAAAGTGACTAAAAGGAAAAACCACTTATCAAAAGACATTCAATGGTATTTAAAATATATTCTTTTGAATATTGACTAAAAAAAGAAAATCTTATTAAAAGATATCAAATGACAAATCATCATATTCAAAAGATATTCTTTCAAATATTGACAAAAATAATCCTATTAAAATGCATCAATAAAAAAATAGTAAATATCCAATTAAAAAACATTAAAAGAAATTGAAAAAATATTAACTGCATTATTATTGACCATCATATTAGGCACTAGCTATACTTTGTTTTATAGGCCTAACATACACATGAGCCTAATCCAATGATTGTCTTTTTTGCCTCTACTAAATTAGAACTAGTGAGAATAATGTATTTGAATAACAAAAAAATATATATTATTTTATATCTTTAATAAACAAAACAAGTTTAATCCATACAAATTATTATCTAATGGCTTATAAATCATCCTTTGATGATTTTTTTTAAAATATAATTTTGTACGTGTCATACAAAGTATGTATAAATAGCTGACTATAAGTTTGTATTTATACTTTCACTTTATGAAATGTCTAGGATTCAAGTCGTAAAACTTAACAAATAAAGGAAAGGGAAAAAGGCGCCTTTTGGTACCTAAAATTTGACGAAGTGGAAAATTAGGTATCTAAACTTTTAAAAGTCTCATTTCATACTTAATTAAACTTTCCGTACCCATTTTAAGTACCTAAACTTTTAAAAAGACCAAATTTATACTTAATTAAACTTTATAGCTCCTTTTCACTACCTTACTTTTTAAATTTTCTGAAAATAATTGAACATGTGTCAAGCAACTATGAGTAAAGTAGTCTTAGGGTTAGGAAAAGTTCAATTAGGTATGAAATTAGACTTTTTAAAAATTTAGGTACCTAACTATCCATTTTGTCAAAGTTCAAATACTAAAATAGGTTTTTTTTTTCCCTAAATTCCCTAAATTAATGGTACATAACTCAAAAGGGACATATTACTAGGATGAAAACAGAAAATATGAATAATGTGGATGGCCTTATAATATAAGAAACTAAATCCCTTTAAAAATTTCCAGCCCTTCCACTGCTATAAATAGGGTGTCCTCATCCTCTTCATATAAACTTATCTTGCTGGGTTATGAAGAGAGGAACAATAACAGAAACAAATAAATATGCCTCACACCCTTCTCTTAATTTCAAGTTTTAGATTCAAATAATTTTATGTTTGTAAATTAATATCAAGAGCCAATTCAATAAAGGTTAACAAATAAAAGCCTAGTTTAATATAGTAAGAAAACGAGGAATTCCAACACTTCAATTTGAAATTATTACCAAACCACAAAACAAAAACGCTAGAGTAACGAACACAATTTGATCTTTTGAATTAAGATATGAATTTCGGGATAGATCCAATAATTGTAGATAATTAGATTAGGGTTCTAAAGGAACCGTGATCTAATCTAAAGACTGCGTGATTTTGTCATATATTCAATTAAGGCTCTAGATGAATGAGGATGGGGCTGAGGTTGCGAAAGAAACTGATCCCTCACTCATGAGGCCGGCAAACTTACCTTTGCTTGTGGATTTTGAAACTTTGAATACCTGTTTTTTATTCGGGCAATGAACGATGTGTTTTGGGAGTTTCAAAGTGGTAACTGGACATCGCAATTGACCCCAATATGCCATATATGGGTGTCCTCTTGTTGTCATTTACTTTTCTTCATTTTTTTCATCCATAAACCAGGCTAGATAGACATGTCTTTTCAAGCTGCAGCTTAATTATATATTGTGGTTGGGTAGACGATCTGGGAGCAGGTTCAAATGTTTTGCTGGAGTTGATACATTCAAATTTAAATAGATTATAAAAGATTTTTATTAATGAGACAAGAAAAATAAAATAAATACTATTTTGAGTTGGTATAAATGGAAAATCACCTTATATGCCGTTTTTGTACCAAGGCTAGCGACACTTTCAATAAATGTGCTGAGTTATATAAGCATGATAAGAGAAGGAAAAGTGGAAATTATATCAAGACCATATCGGAACACACGTGCAAGGTGCAGCTTGAAGAATTATCGTCAATAAACATATATTTATAAGTCATAATAAAACAAGATTTGATATATTTTTTCGATGAAATGAAAGATTAAAAAAAAAAAAGCCTCCTCTCCCTCGAAAGGCAAATATTACTGATAAATTACATGAAAGTATATGACTCCATCATCTTTTTTTCTAAAACAATTTTATATTATTCATTAGTAAAATGTAGGACATGAAAGGGGAAATTATGAGGCAAAAATCACCTCTCATTGGGCAGATGATGATGGGGTATCTACCCAAGAGAGGCAAAAATCACCTCTTAAGTGGACAGTGAGGCGATATTCACCTCACCAACCACCTCGTGCTGATGTGGCTGGTAAGGTAAATTATTGATATAAACAAATAATTACTTAGAAAGATCAGATATAAAAGTTAAATGACTATAAGGATAAGATATAAAAGTTAAATGATTATAAAAGAGATAACATATTAAACAAATTAGAGAATGAGAGAATGAAGAAAGGGAGAAATGGAATGAATTGAGAGGAGAAAGACTTCAAGCAGGGAACAAGCTGAGAGGAGAAAAATAAGCAGTTCGAACATAGGAAGGAATGGAAGGGAATATATATATATCTAAGCTATGAGGTGAAATTTGCCTCATGACTAGAATGGTGGGCAAATTTCACCTCATTGTCCCCATTAGAGAGGCGAATCTTACCTCATGGCTGGCAAAATTTGATACCTGCACTTACCTTACATCTGGCTCGTTTTTTTCACGTGGATTTATTGTATTTGATTTATTTTAAGTTATTGAAAATAAATTATACATAAAATTTATTTATGGTAATTATTAAAATTGAAATAATATATATAATTATAAAAATATTTTTATCCATCAATTGTCCTATTAGTAAATAATATTAAAGAGTTACATTTAAAGACCTTAAGAAAAAATTTCTTATAATGAATTATTTATGTCGGCAAAACGTTTTAAAAATAAATTGATCTTAATATGATAATTTTTATATTATTATATAGTTACGTTTGGCCCTTTTTTTCATAAAAACTTTTTATCAAATTGAACATACCAAAGTACATTTTGTACTTTTTATAAAAATTTTGTTATTAAAATATGTTATTTATAATATCATAAATTAATTAATATGGAATGTGCAAATTATATATTAATTGTAGTTTTTATTACTTAAACATAGTAACATAAAAATCTTATTATTAAAATCCATAATTTATAATATTATAGATTACTTGATATGTAATATGTAAATTACATATTGATAGTAGTTTTTTAATTTAATTTATTGAAGATAAAATTTGATAATGTTTATTTTGTTTGATTAGTATATTTTTAATCATATAGAAATATGATGTGTAAATTATATATTTATTATAGTTTTTTGTAAAATTAAACATATTAACATAAATTTTGCACATTTAAAAAAAAATCTTACAATTCAAATCCATTATTTATAATATTATAAATCAATTAATATGTGGCATGTAAATGATTTATTAATAGTAGTTTTTAGTTTTTTTTTTTTTTTTGGTAAAATTAAACGCACAAATGTAAATTTTGCATGTTTTGTAAAAATCTCACAAATAAAATCCATTATTTATAATATTATAAATTAATCCATATAAAATGTGTAAATTATATATTGTTAGTTTTTTAAAAAAAAATTAAACACACCAACCAAAATTTTGGACATTTTCTATAAATCATATTATTAAAATACCTTATTTATAATATTATCCCAAAAAATAATCAACTTTATATTTACTATATATGAAAGCTCAATGCAAAATAACATGCAAGGTAAACATTACACAATCTGTCAAGAGAAAAATGAAATGTAGAAAGAATAGTGCTTGTGATGTTAGTCGTGGTGGAGGATGAAACAAGTTAGGGCAATAGGGGAAAAAAGTTTGAGCAGAAAAAGATAATACTTTTTGTGTGTGAGAGAGTGGGAAGGAGGCGAAGAGAGGATGGGAATTGGCAGGGAGAGAGATCACTTGTTATGTTTGTGTTTGTGCGTGTGAAAGTGAGTCTAGGAGCAACTCTATTTATAAAGCTGAAGGAGAGGCAAGATTCATCTCTCCTTAATTATTAAGAGGCCAAAATCGACTCTGATCATATAAGAGGCGATTTTTAACTCAAAAAAATCACATCCCATACTGAAATTTCCACAGTGCACATCATATACATAAGGTACTCTTTAAATTATGTGTTACTTACATGTACTTCGATTGTTTTACATAATTTGTACATTCAATTGTTTTTTATTTTAAGGAAACTAATCACTACGTTATAGACGTAAAATATTAATTACATCCCATACAACGCTAGAAGTCTCAACGGTCCGTATTTATTATAACACGTTAAGAGTTTTTCATTATTCTTTTCATCAATCAGAAGGGAATCGCCCAAGAAAATCACATTGATTTTAGGGAAATTATATATCATTAGTTGTCAGCAAAATGCACCTCAGCACATGGATGAATACATACAAATGCTTGGCAATGTGCTGGTAGTTATTAAACTAAACTAGAAAAGAGAGAAGAAAATTCGTTAATGGTACAACCCCTTTTCTAACTAGTGAGCAATTTATCTATGATACTAACTAACTGTTACCTAGACTTGGAATGAAAGAGGTGTTAATAGGAGTCCTAACCCCAAACTTAAACAAGAAAAAGAAGAAAAAAAAAAAAAAAACTGATTCATAATGTATTTAAATAAAATATACATTATTTATGTCTTTAAATAATAAGATAGATTTGACCCGTCAAATGATATGATTTACAAATAAGATTTTATGAGTTTACTTTTTAAATATCATTTTGTACACATGGTTGACTATAAGTTAGTTTTTACACTCACCTTATGAAATGTCTGGAGTGTAGTGAGTGAAAATTAATTTATAAATTAAAAACGAATGAATTAATTAGTAGATAACTCGTAAGGGACATATTACCAAGATACAAAGAGAACATGAATGAATCCAGAGGCTCATAATATATAAGGAACTAAATCCAGCACTATAAATAGGGGTCCCATCCATTTCATAGTAAATCCAGTAAAACTTAATTATCTAGGGTATCAATTGAAGGAAAACGTAGCAGAAACCAATAAGTGTGCGTTACACCCTTCTCTTCATTTCAAGTTCTAGGTTAAAGAGCCAATCCCATAAAGGTTAACAAATAATTAAAAGCCTAGTTTTAATATAGTAAGACAACAAGGAATTCCATCACTTCAATTTGAAATTATTAGTAATTAACCACAAACAAAAACCCTAGAGTAAGAAACATAGTTACGTTTAATATTTTAATTAAGATATAAAATTTGAGATAGATCCAATAATCATAAATAATTAGATTGGGATTCTAAGGGAACTGCAATCTAATGTCTGCAGGATTTTGTCATATATTCAATCAAGGCTCCTAGATAAATGAGGATGGGGCTAAGGCTGCGAAAGATACTGACCCACACACATGGGATTGGCAAATTGGCCTTTGCTTGTGATTTTTTATGAAACTTTGATTACCTTTTTTTTGTTCTAGCAATGGACAATATGTTGGGGATTTCAAGGTCGTACCCGGACACCACAATTGACCCAATATGCCAAATGCGGTAGTCATTTTGTTCTCCTTTCCTTCAATTTTTTCTCATCCATAAACCAAGTTAGATAAACATACCTTGAAGCTGCAGCTTAATTATATTGTGGTTAGGCAGACGATTTGGGAGCAAGTTGAAATATTTTGGTGGAGTTAATCATACAATTGAATATTTAATTCAAATTTAAATAGAATAAAAGATTTCATTAATGTGAAAATTAAAACAAAATGAATGCTATTTGAAATGGTATATAAATGGAAGATCTCGTTATATATATATATATTACTGTTGTAACTCAATTGTATGTAATTAGCGTAGCACGTTATTCAACTGTGTATTATATTTATATATCGTATTTTTATTTTCAATTTCAATTAAAAAGAATACTAAAGTAAGCAATGATCATATAAGAAACTCATCAAACATGCCAATGCTGGCTGGACTTCGAAATATTTTCTATGTAATAAAATATAAAATAAAAAGAAAAAAAAAACGCCCAAGGGCAAATATTGCTTATAAATTATACATAAGGATATGATGATGTCTCAAGACAACTTTTTATTATTCGATGAGGAAATAAAGCAGCCTTTATGTTTCCAAAGTGTGGAATATGTAGGACATTGACCTAAACACCACAGTAGGTCTTGATGAGGCTTTCAGCTTTGATACGATTGTCGCTTTTGTCGTAATAGCACAGGAAATCAACATGATTGAAGGGTTTGAACTGTTGAGTGTGCTCCTGATCGATGAATTCCTTTGGTGTCTCTATCATTCCCTTTTGGTACGAGAATACCCCAAGAGAATGTCTCACTGGACCATCTTCTCTAACTGCCACTCGGTGGTAACATGCCTTGATTCTTCCATTGCTCCATGCCTACACTCTGTGCTGTTAGTCTTACTTGTATAAAATCTAAGTGGGACTCGACAAGAGAGATATCTAGCATTTTTGTTTGGTTTGCAAATTGGACATAGTACCGGATAAAAGCCACCTTTGAAGTCGTGGAAAACCTTAAAACTTTTGAAACTTCTAGTGGCTGGTAAGAAAAATTTATTACTCGGTAAACCCTAAGCTACAAGAAAATATTTCAAATAACCCTTTAATTTCTAGCACTATTTAAATAATTCATTCCTCATTTATATCTATATCCACATATGGTCTCCATATAGTTTAATCTATATATAAATAATTAAGTCTCTCATCTATTGGAAGAACGAAATGGTTTAGCTTTGTTGTATCCATTTTCCGAAACTAAACTATGGTAACCAAACTTTAAGTACAAGTTATAAATATTGGATTGTAATATGGACGATTATTTCCTTCCAAATTTATCTAGAGATGATTCTAGAAAAAAATTATCCCTTAAATAGAATACCAATATTTGCTATCCCTATTTTGACGTTCAAAGGTTGTCTTGACAAATTGTGATTAAACATCTACCAGTTTTAATAAATAATAATTATGTTAGGTTATCTAATAATATGCTTATGTGTTATATTTTAATTAAAGCAAACACAATTGAAACCTTAATTTTGGGAACAAACATTCGTCGTTAAAATATAGATTAGGTGTTTTTCCTCTAATAATTTCATGTGAATCAATGTTGATTGTAGCAATTATATATACACACACACACACTCCATCTTGGTATAGATTAAAGGAGCTTTTTACTTCTTTTTTTCTTCCCTCTTTTCCTTTGTTTTTTGTTCATTATAGGATTAGTATGATGACTCACCACACAAGCTCACCAGCCATAACCATGAAGTGGTATCATTAGGTTCAAAAGTGAACCAATCTCCATCTTTTGTTTGAATCTCCAAACCCTTGATTTGTTTTGATGAAGGAAAAATGAAGCTCTTGTCCGTGTGAGCAATTGGGTTGTTACTCACACCTTCGGGCTTCTTGTACTTCAAAAACGTAGGAGTAAAGTGGCAGCATCGATATAATATCATAATATTTCTCCACATCATAGCTCTCGAATATCATTTTCATTATGACTCTCTCTAGATCAGCTATTAACGTTGAGTAGGCATGAGCGGTTTTGCTGAAAAATACATATATCAAGACAAAGAACTAAGTGTATCAAGGTTATACTAGAACATTAATTCCCATTTCGGGTGCTTCTGGAAAATTCTTCACATTTGATTATATATTTTATGTGAAAATAAAGATATGACAAATGAGAAATCATTATGATTTAATGTATTCACAAGTGTCAATGAGTACCTATGCAATGCAAACTATCTAATTTATAAATCTACACTAATATAGATTATCAAGATTCATCGAAGACAAGCAAAATGGTTATGATTATAATAAAACTAATATGCATATTTTAATAAAATTCATATTTAACTATAATTATAATATTAAAATACTTAATATATTTATCGTTATATATGTGTTAGATCTTAAACTGGATGATTCTATTTATGAGACCGTAAATATTCTGATCTTTCAAAATATGCACTTATCTTTCGTGTAAAATATGTAACAGTAGGTGTGTTTGATTTTGGAAAATTATAAAATTTTTAGATTGTCAATATGTTACCATAACAATCTCTTATGACACCACGGTTACAAGTGATTTATGGTGACAAGTAGTAAAAGGCGATGAAAATTAAAAATATAATTTCCATTTAGAAAATAAAAATTATTATTTATTCTATTTTTTTATTATTAATATTTTCACTAAATTTTTATTCTTTTATTAGTGATTACTTGCTTGTTCGAGAGTAAATATGATTACATGCATACCAGAAAAGTTCATTTCCATTCGGCCACATGAGAGAAGTAAAATTCTGGCATTCCTCAAGCGTCTCTGCATGATCAATGTTCGTTCCTTCAATAAGGGGGGTCCCAGGAACCCGAGCAATGTATCCATGTGAAGGCTTCGGGTTGTGTTTGTTATTTTAATTTCGTGGGTAAATCAAACAATTCCTCCGTAGCACTAAAAATGGCGTCATGAAGCTCAAGAGAAAAATTGTTGAAGTTCTTGCAATCAATGATGAAGCACCCGTTTTCTTCAAGTGCTTGCATGATCACTTTGCATGTTTTGTGCCATGAAGCAGTTCCGGGTTTAAGGTTTTCCCCAGAAAATTCTATGACTGGAATCTTGTTTGATGATGCTTCCACTCCTGGCATTTTGGTTTTGGATTAGGTTAAGGTAGAGAGAATCTTTTTAAGGATTTTGAGGTTTTTCTTGTTTGGTGATGGGGTTTTTTCCAAGGTTTCGTATAGGCCTTTTATAGGCATGTCATGAAGGTATGGTCACCGTCAATTCGGATTTAAGCAACTAAAATCGAAACTTCGGTTGGTACTAAAGCTTTGATTAGCAAAATAAAATAACATATTTAGACCATTTGGCAAAATTTTTCCACAAAATACAGCTGAACGCAATAAAAAGACGAAGTAATGAGTAATCAACCAATCGAAAGTCCTAAAGCTTACTTAGGCTGATTTTATTTTATTTTTTAATTGATGGTCTGGTTTTATAAACTTATCTGGATAAGTGAGGCTTCAAATGCACTATTTACATCATTTCCCCCAGCTTTTTACACTTTTGTGGACCTTTATTCTGTGTATTTACTATTTATATATAATATATATATATATATAGAAATATATATCCAAGTGACTAGTACATGTATACTTATAGGGACCAGTTGTTAGAGAATATGCTTTGCGACTATCTATGGATTTTACCTTGTGATTTCTTCTCATATGCATTAAATAGTTACTAATAAAATATCCCAACCTCATGCTTAATTAATCTGGGGTGATAAAAATTCAATAAAAAAATAATAAAGAATTTATTAAGAATAAATAAAACAATATAACAATTACAATCATATAAAAGATGGATAGTACTTGGACTATCTAATTTTGGCAACACCTTTAATGAGAGAGTGCCAAATAGGGTTGTGAGACCACATGCGATGCATACATGGCTATAAATTATAAGGATAAAAAAATTAATTATAAAATAAGGACAATAAGTAATATACATTACTACATATTATAAGGACGGATAAATAAGTCAATTAAGTTTGTAATTACCTAAATCAATGCAAAACATAAGGGCATGGATGTCATTTCCATCTCAAACGTAGAAATTATATGTTTGAGGCTCCATACCCTCACATAAAAGCCATGATTCTCTCCTCTCATTTTTCATATTGCAAGACTTCTTAAAGAAATCATTTCCTCTAAAACTCTCTCAAAACTCTCTTTGGAAAGAAAGCTCTCTCTATTAGGATCGGTAAAACTACCTCAACAAGATTTCAAGAAGCAAAATGTAAAAATCATATCCTTATCTCTCTAATCCTAAATCTACTATTCTAGTATAACAATTAATCATAAGAATTAACAAGAATCAAGGAAGAGTGGATGTGTGTGAGAAGCTTCATCAACAAGCATGCCCTTGTAGTAGTAGTAGTTTATGCTTGTGTGATCTTCCTTTTAGGTAAGTAATCTGATCACTATCTAGGATTTAATGATGTGATGAAGGATTTCAATTATGGATTGATGATTTGATGAAAAAATAATGAATGGTTAATGATTGTTATTATGAACATAGGTTGGAAATCATTGAAATGTTAAATCTAAATAAAAAAATCAAATGAATTTATTTTTGGATGAAAATCATAGGAACGGTAGCTTCGTATGTCTATATTTAAGTTGGAAATTTTTATAACTTTTGCAATGTATTTACTATTTTATAAATTAAATTGCAAAATAGCAAAACAAGGTAAAATAATATTTCGACTAGTAGCACTGGCATGAATGTAAGGGGCTGAACCGGTCACTTTTTCTTCTCCTTTTGGGGTGGAAGTATAATTGTTTAAAAACTTAGGAAGTCTATTTTAATATAATGTAAAGAACTGGCCATTAATTTTTCGAGATCATGCTCAATTCAGTAAAAATCGATTGGTTGTTAGTGTTATGCCCTGATTCGACCCGATTAGATGTAGTAATTAGTTTAAGCCAAATAAACTTATTAATATGTAAAACAACAAGTTAGGTAGTTTACATAAAAATGTGAGCTCAAGAACCAGTTCAGAAGTTGGTGAACCAGTCTAATTAAGCTAGAGTGCACACTAATTTTCAATAAAAAAAAATAATAGAATTAAAAAGAAATCAATTCTAATTAAATAAATGTGGAATAAATGTAAATAATACATTTTTATATTAAAATACAAATTTTAAGATGAATAATTAAATAATTATATTTTATGAATTTATTTAATAAAATAAGTACAAATAATGCATTATAAGGAGGTATAATCTATTAGGGAGTTAATTTTGATTACTAAGGACATGAATTAATTAATTACACCTAAAATGAGTTATTTTACTTAATAAATGTTTATTAGTTTAATTATAAGCTATGTTACTGAAAATATCACCTAAATGACATAATTACTATATGATGAGTTTAAATGGTTAGGCTAAGTATAAATGAACATAAATGCATGATAAATTAACTAATTTCTTTTGAACTTGATGTAAATAATGCATTATAAAATAGGAATAAATAATGCATTATAAGGAGGTATAAACCTATAGGAGGTTAGTTTAGGTTTCTTCGCACACTTTTTGGTAAATTCAAATTATTATGGATATGGATAGATTAATAATACCTAAAATGAGTTATCTTACCTAATTAAATTTTATTAGTTTAATTATAAGTTATGCTATTAAAAATATCACATAAAGGATCTAATTACTATATGATGAGTTTAGGTGGTTTGGCCAACTATAAAATGAACTTAAATGTATGATAAATGATTTAATAACTAAATTTAATTTTGACCTTGATATTAAATTTATGAATTAATATTAAAATTGAATTAAGTAAAACCTCCATAAGATTAGGTAATGTGTATATGACTTCAATTTAATTAATAACTAATCTATTGTGAATGAATGAATGAATTATTAACTTAAATCTTATTTGAGATAATTTCTTTATATAGATTCCTATTCCCGAGTGCATCTATAATTTAATTTGTGATTGGATACCTACTTGAGTTCAGGTATGCAGTAACTTAGGCGTTACTTGCTCAAATGGGCATCTTGAAATGAATTAATATAAAAAGACGACCTAAATAATTGCTTGAGTATAATTGTGTCATTTAATCCAGTCTAAAAAGTGACAACCTTGCATGGTGGTGCTATAGTATGGTAGTTAGGCGTTTAGGCCACCAGCGATAGCTCGACGGGTAACTAATAAGCTAAACGATATTAAGGCAACGTCTATCTAGATCGAAGAGAAGTAGCATAGTGTAGCTCATGACAATGAGTGCCAACTAAATTGCATTATACTATAGACTCTAATAGATAGAGAGGAATAACGATTGTGACCCCTAGACAAGGTTACTTATTTAGAATTTCTTCAAGGGGATAAAGGTATCTAGATTGCCTATATCAATCACCTAGGTAGTTGCTGTTACTCGGAACTCCCAAATTCCCATAGTGTGCTGCCAGAGTATAAGTGCTCCTCCTTTGTTTTGCTATACCTAAATTAAATATCTAAATTATTGGTTGTTGCTTTTGTATTATAATAAATGTGTGTAATCATATTATGTGTACCTATATATATATATATATATATATGACAGAAACAAACGGTTCTTTTTTCCTAATGATCTTTTTTTCCGTTTTTCCTTTTTTCGAACATATGGTGCAGTGCACGTATAGAAATTGGTTGAATGTTTAAGGTCAGGCTATTATCCTTTTTTCTTTTCTCCTAATGATCTTTTTTCCGTTTTTCTTTTTTTCGAAGAGGCTAAGCTTAACTAGAAGATAAAAATTTTTAATAATTAAAATAGAAGATGACTTTTTTAGGTGAAGCGGTGCAAGATCATGTTATCTTAGTAACATAGCACATTATAGACATAAAATATTAATTTTGTAATGTGTAATTTTTATCCTCTACAGAAAGACTTCTATTTACACTACTTCAGTAACTTCCATTTTTTATTTACACCACTTAATTATTGTTAAACCTCTACTTTACTATAAAAATGTTCCATTTCTTATTTGAACTTAACTTTAGAGATTAATTTTCTATGTCTAACTCTCCCAAATTTTTTAGTATCATCAACGCAATTCTAAATGAAGATTATTACTTGATGTCGTTTTAGCCCTCCAATAATCCATCGGACCATTAATTTTTCTTCCCATCCAATATTTTATCGGTGTGGCACAATGCTTATTACGGTCCGACTATTTTTTATTAATTTTGCGTACCTGACAATTCTACTTTTCTACCCATCAGTCAAAATTTATCCTGTGACTTCATCTAAGTTATTCTTCTTTACTGATTCGACGGCGTCCTAAATTCTCGTCCAAGAAACCAGCCCATGGTTTCATAAAATAGAGTTCCTAGTATTTGTCTCTTTCTCTTTAGTATTAGTATCCCACGCATGATCAAGAAAGTCACGTTTGGTACGTAGGAATGATTTGAAATAAAATGGGTTGAATTGGAATGAAATGAGTTTGGGAATGACAAATCCATTCTTACGTTTGGAAGATTACATGGAATGGAATGACTAATGTGTAATTATCGGAAATGCCTTTAGTAATAAATGCAAAATATTAATACATAATAGGATAAAAAAGTAATTACATTTATATAATTAATAAGAGTAGAATGGAATCACATTCTATCTTTTCAAAGGTAGAATCAAATTCTCCTTCAAAACTGGAATCGTCGATTCCAAGGAATCGCGAATCCAGCTTCTAAAAACGCTTTTAAACACTAGGAAAGAGAATGGAAGTCAGAATTGCGATTTCATTCTGATCCATTCCTGCGTACCAAACGTGCCAATGAGTAACTACTGCGTTTGATATTAAAGTTATGTAAATTTTAACCATTAAAAATGTACAGTTTATTATTTGGCCAATTAAAAAAAATGTAAAGTTCATAAGTATTAATTTAGCAACTGAATTTTTATTGTTTTTATAATTCACCATTTAAATTATATTATATTTGCAATTAAATGTTTATATTTCATTTAGTTTTACAATTAACTTCCTTGATCACAAGATGAAAAATCAATTTTGTGTATTGTTGCCGGTGGGTGGGTGTGGGGCTGGGGGTTGGGGTGTGGGGAAGATGGGTAACAAAACGATAACCAGCTAGGAAAATAGAGGATGAAAATAAACTAGGATAGGATGAGCCCTTTGAGCTTTGAAGAATCAAGAATTGGTGGAGGGTCTTGTTTAGATTATTAGATTTTTATTTATACTATATTTATATTTGATCTGTATCTACAACTTATCAGTATCATATTTATTATATTTGTTTGATCAATTTATAAACTGTTAGTTTTTAATCGGTTTTGTTTATTGATAAATATCTTGTTGAAAATGATAAAAATATAATATCAAAATAATCAAAATATGATGAAACAAATTATTTAATATTGGACTGACCAATGTGGGATGGACAACAAAGTACTAGTTACAAACGTAGAATTCTGCGTGTTTTCTTGCATCGATTTCAATATATTTTATAGAAATAATGGATTTGCTTCAATATTCATAGTATTGGTTTAAATTTTATATGATGAATAATCTTATTTAATTTAGAGTAATCATCGTATTTGGAACTTGCACTTTACCTATTTATACAATTACTTGCTTAAAAAAAATGACCTAAACATGTAATTTTTTTCATTAATTACCTGAATTTTATTAAATTTTACAATTGATGACATGAACTTTTATATATTTTATGATTGACTAACTACCTTAGGTAGGAACTATAATTTGTTACTAATAAATTGATATATTTAAATGTTTTGGTAGTTAATTATAAAAATAAATAAAATTTAAGTTTGACATTTACCTTTTATTTCAAACACTGGACTGTCTTTTTATATGAGTTGATTTATTATATATGAGTTAATGCTACTGCTATTTAAATGCATTAAGAGTTATGCCAATTTTTAATCCAGATATATAAGGATTACAATTTTTTCTTTTTAAATTTCTTTACAACAAGGGTCATGTCTTGAATATATAGTTGAGAAAAAGAATACTAATAACCAATGGTGACTTTCGAGAAATATCACGTGTTACTCTAAACTCCTAGCTATATAACCAATTTGGCTTGATCTTGATTTTCATGCATTTTAGCCTTTTTTATCATTTCATTACAAAATAAATTGGTGAAATAAAATCTATAAAGGATAAATTTTTGTTTTAAAAAAAGAAATATTTGAGCATCTAACTGCTCGGTTTCAAATATAACGGGATACGTGCATATTTGGCGAATGTAAGAGGCTGTACTTGCAATTCACCAAAAGAGTTTATTAGCAAAAAAGAATAAAACAATAATATATGATAAAAGGGAAAAAAATAGAAAATAAATAGTTAAATGTCTCAAACTGTAATTCTACGTAACTTTTACATGTTCAAGACATTCAATTTTTACAAATCATATATCATTGACAAACTCATAGTTTGTATTATAATTTACAAATAGTATCATATGTGTCATCTCAAAATTAATCAGTCCCGTAAGAATACTGGATAAAGACAATTATTAGAACAATACATGTGTAGAATTTTTTCCATACCTAATACTTCTATTGTTAGCCAATACACATCATTGCTTTAATTTCTAGTCAAACTCTCCAGATAAATGCATGAGTAGGCACAAAATAACATGAATTTTTTTGTAACCGGGTCTTCTTTTTCAACTTCAACTTCAACGTCTGAATTCTCTCCTCCAATTGAACAAGATAAAAAATTACTTTGAAGTGAAAGTAATTTGCTGCTTCAACTTAAGGCAGGTTGTAGCTTGAGAGTTGAGTTAAAGTAAGACGGTGGTCACATTGATATGTCAATAAATTTTGAAGTTTGATTGCAGTGCAATGAAATATTAATAGACAATGTATGGTTTTAATCCAATAACATGCAAGGCAATATTTATCTGTAATGATATCTATTATAATAATTTGTCTAATAACAAAAAAAAAGGAATAATAATAAAAATAATATATAGTAGTACAATATTTAGGGCATTCATTTGAGATTAGTAACAAAAAATTGAAAATTTTCAAAATGCAGCAAACTTTCACAACACTATAGAATTTAGTAAATAACCCTCTTATAATAAATTTAAAAACTAGGTAATTTACAAAGCATACCATGCATTAATTCAATTTCACGTGATTAAATTGTTCTTTGGAAGAAATTGTAAGTGTACTCCTAGAGTAAAACATTTCATTTGGGTGGCTTGTAAAAATTTCTTACCTCCTAATGACAGCCTTGGTAAAAGGAGAGTCATTTAAGGTGGAAATTGCATGAATTATAATAAATTAGAGACAACTAAACGTATGCTTTTAAAATGCTCATGGTCTAAAGCTACTTGGTTTGGATGCTTAGGCTTATATATGAAAGCTTTTCCTATTATCTCAATGGATAAATAGTTAACAAATTTAATACAAAAACGGATATATTTGTAGAGGAGAGCGTATCAATGAGAAATTATGTTGGTGTTGGGAAATGATGGGTGCAAAGTAGTTTTCCATCATTCTCACCTAAAACTAACTATTGTTGTGAGGAGATATTAGTATGCTTTTGCCAATGTTTATGTTGAGAATTTAGGGAGAAATCAACAGTCTAAAGTAGAAAACCTTGACTCATCTTTACAAGTGCAATGTCCACTACTAGGTGCATAGTTTTTGGAACACGATTTTACTTGAATGATTTTATGATTTTAGGATGCTTTTTAGAGTTAACTCATACGTAAAATCGTTTGTTTGTAGAATCTTATGACATTAACGAAGTCTATATGTAAACTTAATAAAATATTACGTTTTTAACTAAGCTTACCAATTCCATTTATTTGAGTCAAACAAACTAAAAAATGAATAATACAACTCTTTATAAGTCTATCAACTATTACAGCATTAAACTTTTGTTATCACATTTCACTTTTGTATCTACTCTCTCTCTCTCTCCCCCCCTCCCCCCCCCCGTCCTAACTTTGAGCTTTAGCTACAAAGATTGCAACATAAGTTATTTATACTATTTTATTTATTAATTAAGAATTCAAGACAAGTTAAAGGGTTTAATTCTCATTCAATTTAAAACTCTTTTCAAACAAAATACTAGAAAAGTTGCCCTTTCTATATGCGTGTTATATTATACATTAAAAGTTATTATGAAAAATAGAACTTACTTTCCTTATTTTCTTTTAATATCGACTATATATTTTAAATTTTGTATAACTATTTTATGTATATCTATAATTTTTCAAATTCATTTTACATAGATTGTATAAACTTATATTTCTACATTCTGACTCTTTATACTCTCTGATGATTCTATGCATGGTTGTCAAATCGTAAGTCAAATATACAAATTTATGAACTTATGATTTTATATGTTTTCTCTTAATTAAAATAAATAAAAAATTATTAAGGTGCATACTTTTTGTATAATTGAAGATTTAGATGTACAATTTTATACATTTATGATTTTACCAGTTTTGCACAATTTTATACGATTCTACTTATTTTACACACTTGATTGGATAGTAAAGTTTTGATTTTAACAACCATGATTCTATGTATAATCTATAATATGGAAACCTTGATTAGATGAGTGTCATTAGCAGGATTAATGTTGATTGCAATGCCCTAATGTGGGCTCATTTATGACCCTAAAATTAAGGCTAATCAACAACTTAGTTTCATGATTATGATAATATATTTTTAGATATATATATTATATATATTGATATTTTGGCATTAAATTCACATGAAAAATTAGTTTAATTTCCATGCAAGAGATTTTAGGTCTAACCATTTAAGGTTTTTGAGTTTAGGATCTTTCCTTATTTCCTTTTGCCAAAAGAGCACTTATTGGTACTATATATGTAATTGCATTTTTTTATTTGTTAATATTATTTAATAAATTTTCATTGAGTATATACCAAATGCTTTTTTGCAAAAAGGGAAAAAAATTATTAGTGATAGTTTTGTAATTTCAGACTTTCTATAAGTTGAATTTTTGCATTTCTGGGGTTTGGTTTAATGAAAAATGAGCCAAAGACCAAATTTTATTGTTTTGGCCTGCAAAAATATTTTTTTTTTTGAAAGTTTTCAAGCTAAAATTACTTTTTGTAAGAGTTTCAAATTTTATGTTGTATGTAGTCTTTTTCTTATTGTTTTATTTAGTTTATGATTAAAAGGCATTTTAGTTTCTTCTTTTCTTTTCTTAAGAAAATTTTAAGGTTTCGCTATAAATTATGTGCCATAAGGCTAGATATTCAGTTTTGGCATTCATAATAATATTCCTAGATGTGTTATGTTCCCTTTCTTTTCAAAATTCGCAATCTTGTTGGATTATTAAATTTTGATATTTATTTGTCTGGCATTCTCTTTTGAATCAACAAACAAGTAGAAGATTGTTATTATTTGATAACCATGTATAGTTTAGCATATTTCAATATCTATCCTTTTTCAATTAGACTTCTGCTACGTCAGTAAGTATAGAATATAAAAAGCTCATACCCATATCATGCTGTGTAAGAGTAGATTCTAAAAATTATTTTCTTGAAATCTTTCTTATAACTCTAGATACCCATCAAACTAGACATGGGTTTGGGCCAAAAAAAAAAAACTAGACATGGGTATCTTAATCAATAAGGATTACCTACTTATTATTATCTTTTAACGAAGTCCCTAAAATAAGAATTCAAGGTGAAACTAAATCGTAATCACAACCTTAAATCAATCTAGCACGAAGTGAAATCAATCCATATTGTTTTACAGATACGTATCCTTCATTCTTTTCTTTTTTTTTTTTTATTATTAGTAAATGCATTCATCGTAGTGTCACAATTTGGCTACCTATATATGCTCCATTTCCAAAAGTCGAATGAAAACACCATCCGAGGTTACTTTAAAAGGAAATCCATTGAAATTGATGTTAGGTCAATCAATATATCTAGATATCTCCAGAAGGTCTCCTCCACCAACGTGAATGCTGACATCCATAAACTATCGTTTTTGATCCACTGAAGTCATTTTTTATAAATTAATCAGTTGAAAGTTGAATGGAATGGCTGATCATATGATTTCGCTAACTTTAAGAAAAGGTGTCACATGTTCACCAAGTTGGATCTGTTTGAATAGCCGGAAAATGCGTTTTAATGGTTAAATTCGAACCCGTGACAATTTCGCATCAATAATAATGTATTCTAATGCAAAGAAACTGCGAGGAAAGAATTGAATAAGATCTGGATGGACATAGGAAAACAATATTATTTATTTAATAAAAAAATTATAAGGTAAATGACGGGAAAAAAATCCTATATTGGAGGAGTTACTATTGCCCTCTCCACTGTATTACTAAATTTATATTCTATAACTATTAAAATCACGATTTCACTATTCACTGAGTTGAATGAAATCATTAGAGCCGTATAAAATTGTACAAAACCATATAAAACTAATAAAATCATAAACTTACAGAATTGTACACCCAAATTTATAATTTCATCTAAAGTCTGCAACTAATCAATTTTTGATCCATTATAATTAAGAAAAAAATATACAAAATCATAAATTCATAGAAACATATATTCGACTCATGATTTTAACAACTACACACGTGACTAAATTAAAGGTGTGAATCTTATTATAATTTTAATATATGATGGATTTTGTAAAATATAAATGGTAATTATTAAAGAAACCACACATAGATTATTATATATTGAAGTATCATTGGTAAGTATTCATTCATACATCGATTATATTACTAATGATTATTTTCCCTTCCACTTTTGAAGGTCTTATTAAGAGATATTTTAATATGATAATATGTTAGGGTTTGGAGTATGCCTTCAATGAGGAGAAAATTAATTGGTTTTGTGAATGATAACACAACTGGGCTTTTGACACCATCTATAACCTAAAACCTTAAGGCAATGAGTTAATGAGTTTTTCCTCTTATAAACTCTTCACACAAGTCCTATATTTCTCATGTGTGATTCCCACACTTGCATCCTAACATAGTATAATTGTTTATATACTGCAAACAGCTGGCTTATCTCAAATTAGTCTTACATATGGACTAGTTACGTCATCGTTATTGTTGTTGTTGTTCTTATTATTATTATTATCATCATCTTTTTTGTATCTTATGTTTTTAAATAGTTTCCCTTTTTTTTTTCCTTTTTTATACCACTATTGATGCAGTGGACAAGATAGCAAATAATTATTTGGAAAAATGGTATAGAATTTGACGATGGCAGTTTCGTAATTTTGGATTTGGATTTTGACCGAGCGGGACCATATTCTGAAGGGAATCGATCCAATGTGTAAAACTCACGAGCTTTGCTCGTGACCCATGCCAGTTTTCTGTCAAATTCCTCTGTTTAGGCCGTCAAAACCGCGTTTTTACTATTTTTAGTAACTTTTCTTTATGTTATATCTTTTCATAGGATCCTTTTTTTATATGTCGTATGTGGCATTAATCTCGTCCGTTCGTTTATTTTCGCCCTAGGTATTATTTAGATAAGTTTCCTTTTTTGGTAAAAAAGCATATTATAAATTCTAGGGTTACAGAAGGTGCAGACATATGTTATTTTGAATGAAATTTCTTTGAGAGTGTTCTCTCTTTTTCCAAAATTCATCATCTTCGAGTAGATTTCGATTTTGGATGCCAAATATCTAGGTATTCTTAGAATTAATTGATATTTGAAGATCACAAGCCGGGTATTCGTGCGCGAATCAACGTCTTACGATAGTTTCTTTTTATTCCGCTGCGTCAGTTGGTATCAGAGCCGCGTTCGCTCTTGGAATATCATGGCGCCTCATAGACAGGTTAACCAGCAACATATAGATGAGATTTATGAGCGTGAAAACTTAGATAAGAGGATCGGAGTTATGATCGATGAGAGGTTAGAACAGAGGATCGGACAAATGATCGATCGGTAACTAGATGCTACAATAGCCCAGATCACGGAGAGGGTGGAGGCGCTTGTAATAAATCAGAATCGAGGTAGGAACCCTAACCCTAATCCTAACCGTAACCCTAACCCTAATCTGAGAGTAGGTGAAGATTTTGAGGATAATGATGATGAAATGTCATTTGCCGTTGAGAGCCTTTATGACGAATCGCCACGTAGGAGTGGTAGGCCACCCGTTGAGGAAGATTACAGATACTGGGAAATGGGGATGAGGACTGAGAGTCCAGAATTTCATGGTACTCTCCAGCCGGAGGAATTTTTAGATTGGCTGGCTATGGTAGAGGAGATATTAGAATTTAAGGGGGTTCCTGATGATAAGAGTATGCAACTGGTGGCAACACGATTTTGTGGTAGGGCCACAGCATGGTGGCAGCAGACGAAATTGACACGCTTGAGATTGGGCAAGTCGAAGATTGAGACGTGAGAGAAGATTAAAAAGCATCTACAAGCGACCTTTTTGCCATAAAATTTCCAGAGGATTATATACCAGAGGTTGCAGAATCTAAAACATGGCAGTAGAACTGTTGATGATTACACCACAAAATTCTATTAGTTAGTCGCCAGAAACGAAATTCAGGAGACGGAGGAGCAGTTGGTGTCTTGTTATATTGGAGGACTACGGTTGCAACTTCAGGATACTATCAATTTGTTTGACCCAGTTAATGTATCTGCTGCACATCAGAGGGCTTTGATTGTCGAAAGACAACAACGGCGGTCTGGGAGTGGTGTGTATGGTAGTGGGATAATGAGTAGTGGCAGTAGTGGTGTGAATCGTTCAGGAAGTGGGGTTACAAGTAGTAACACCACGGGCCGTTTTAGTAAACCTAATACCGATCGTCCCGGTACTAGTGGAATAAAGTGTTTCAAATGTGGTGAGGTTGGGCACCGACAGGCGGATTGTAAGAAGGAGGGGAAGAAAGCACTTTTTGCTGAGAATGAGAATGATGGTGAAGAGGATGCTGCGAATTTCTTTGAAACAGGGGGTGATGGTGAACTAGTTTTTGATGAAGAGCATGTTGGAGAAGAAGTTGTGACTGGTGACGGCAGGGAGAATCTAGTAGTCCGACGATCATGCATGACTCCCAGAGTAGCTAAGGAAGAGTGGCTCAGAAGCAATATTTTTCAATCTACTTGTACCATTTTAGGTATGGTGTGTCGATTCATGATTGATTCTGGAAGCTGTGAAAACATTATATCTACTAAAGTTATACAAAAGCTAGGCATTGAGTCTGAGCAACACTCGAAACCTTATAAATTGGCTTGGTTGAAAAAAGGGGGAGAGGTAACAGTTTCCAAACGTGCTCTTATTTTTTTTTCTATTGGTTCTAAATACAAGGATATTGTATGGTGTGATGTGGTGACAATGGACGCATGTCACTTGCTGTTAGGAAGACCTTGGCAATTTGACAGGAGCGTAATGCATGATGGACGAGCTAATTCATATAGTTTTGTATATAAAGGGGTGAAGATTATACTAGTACCCAACAAAGATTCTACTGTGATTAAGCTGACAAAACAAGATGGTGGTAGTACTTCCAGTATGTTGTCCTTAGCCAAGTTCGAGGAGGAGATAAAGCAATCTGATATTGTTTTTGCTTTGTTGGGTAAGGAGGTTAGTGGAGACGTGGAGATACTTGGAATAGCAGTTCCAATAGTAGAAGAGTTTCGGGATGTATTTCCTGAGGATTTACCAGAGAAGTTACCTCCGCTGCGTGATATTTAGCATCATATCGTTCTAGAACCTGGTGCATCTTTGCCAAACCGACCACATTATCGAATGAGCCCTACAGAACATGAGGAGTTAAGGCAACAGGTTGAGGAATTGTTGACTAAAGGTTTCATCAGGGAGAGCTTAAGCCTATGTGCCGTCCCAGCCCTTCTAACACCCAAGAAGGATGGCTCTTGGCGTATGTGCATGGATAGTCGTGCGATTAATAAAATTGTCAGGTATCGCTTTCCTATTCCTCGCCTAGATGATTTACTTGATCAGCCTAGTGGTGCGAGGGTGTTTACAAAATTAGATTTGAAGAGTAGGTATCATCAGATTCGGATTCGAATCGGTGATGAGTGGAAGACAACATTTAAGACACGGGAAGGGTTATATGAATGGTTGGTTATGTCATTTGGATTATTTAATGCGCCCAGTACCTTCATGAGGGTGATGAACCAAGTCTTGAGGCCGTTCATTGGAAAATGTGTTGTCCTTTACTTTGACGACATATTAATTTACAATGCTAATTCAGAAGAGCATCATGAACATTTGGAGGCTGTTCTTGGTGTAGTACGAAGGGAAAAGCTTTATGCAGCCATGAAGAAGTGTGTATTTTTCACATCTGAGGTATTTTTTCTTGGTTATGTAATTTCTAGAGAGGGCCTGCAGGTTGACCAAGCTAAAGTGGCAGCTATTCAGCAGTGGCTCAGACCTAGCACGCTCATTGAGATTAGGAGCTTCCATGGCCTTGCATCTTTCTATAGGCGATTCATTCCACACTTCAGCAGAATTATGGCCCCCATAACAGATTGCATGAAAGGAGGGAAGTTTGTGTGGACTAAAGAAGTGGATAAGGCCTTTGAGCAGATTAAAATGCGAGTGACCACTGCCCCGATATTAGTACTTCCAGATTTCCACCAACCTTTTGACTTACATGCAGACGCATCAAAGGTAGGGATTGGTGCCGTGTTGAGCCAGAATAGCAGGCCAATTGCTTACTTCAGTGAAAAGTTATCAGGGTTAAAATCTCGATACACCACTTACGATGTAGAGTTTTATGTTGTGGTGCAAGCAGTTAAGCATTAGCAACATTATCTATTCCACAAGGAGTTTGTCCTCTACACTGACCATGAGGCTTTAAAGCATTTGCACAACCAGGATAAGGTTTCGGCTAGACATGCTTCTTGGGTGGCCTACTTAGAGCGTTTCACCTTTGTTGTGAAGCATAAATCTGGTATTACCAATAGAGTCGTTGATGCATTAAGCAGACGTCGAAGCCTTCTAAACAAAATGAATGTTGAGGTACCTGGTTTTCATTCTTTTGCTGAGTTGCTTGAGACTGGCCCATACTTCGCTGGAATTTTGGCAATGGTTCGAGCAGGAGAGAAATCTGAGTATCTGCTGCATGATGGTTTTCTATTTAAAGGTAATCAACTATACATTCCAGATTGCAGCTTGCGTACTCTGATCATTAAGGAACTGCATGGTGAGGGACATATAGGTCGAGATAGAACTTTGCAGTTGGTGCAGGCATCTTACTTTTGGCCAACCATCCACAAAGAGGTTGAGTGTTTCGTACAGCGTTGTAGAATTTGTCAAGTGTCAAAAGGGTCAGCCACAAATGCAGGATTATATATGCCCCTTCCAATTCCCTCACAGCCATGGTTTGATGTCAGTATGGACTTTGTGATGGGATTACCAAGAACACAACGAGGTAATGATTCCATCTATGTAGTTGATCGATTCTCTAAAATGGTTCACTTTATTCCTTGTAAGAAGACTACGGATGCCGTACGTGTGGTACAATTGTACTTTCGTGAGGTATACCGATTGCATGGGCTGCCTTCAAGTATTATTTCTGATAGGGACACTAGATTTCTTAGTCATTTCTGGCGGAGTCTGTGGAGAATGGTCAACACTCAGTTAAACTTCAGTAGTGCCTACCATCCTCAAACAAATGGGCAAACTGAAGTGGTGAATCGGTCATTAGGTAATATGTTGAGAATTTTGGTAGGTGAGCATGTGAAGAGTTAGGACCAGAAATTGAGCCAAGCTGAATTCGCACATAACCATGCAATTAATCGTAGCATGGGATTCAGTCCATTCCAGGTGGTGTACTCTATTATTCCCCATGGTCCACTTGATTTATTACCACTACCAGATAAAACCAGAGCCCACAGAAAAGTAGAGGACTTTGTCCATAATCTACCGGAAGTTCATAAATCTGTGCATGACAATCTGGAAAAAGCTGCAAGTCGATACAAGATGATTGTTGATAGAAAGAAACGCCATGTGGAGTTTGATGTGGGAGATTATGTTTGGGCTGTCCTTACTAAAGACAGGTTTCCTACTGGTGAACACAATGAGCTTTCTGCTAGGAAGATTGGTCTAGTCGAAGTAATTGAGAAGATCAATCCTAATGCTTATCGATTGAAGCTACCTAGCCATATTTGAACGGCGGACGTATTCAATGTTAAACATCTCCTTCCTTATGTTGGTGATGATTCAGATGAGGAAAATTCGAGGACGAATTCTATCTACCCGAAGAGGATGATGCAGTGGACAAGATAGCAAATAATTATTTGGAAAAATGGTATAGAATTTGAGGATGGCAGTTTCGTAATTTTAGAGAGTTTTGGATTTTGACCGAGCGAGACCATATTCTGAAGGGAATCGATCCAATGTGTAAAACTCACGAGCTTTGCTCGTGACCCATGCCAGTTTTCTGTCAAATTCCTCTGTTTAGGCCGTCAAAACCGCGTTTTTACTATTTTTAGTAACTTTTCTTTATGTTATATCTTTTCATAGGATCCTTTTTTTATATGTCGTATGTGGCATTAATCTCGTCCGTTCGTTTATTTTCGCCCTAGGTATTATTTAGATAAGTTTCCTTTTTTGGTAAAAAAGCATATTATAAATTCTAGGGTTACAGAAGGTGCAGACATATGTTATTTTGAATGAAATTTCTTTGAGAGTGTTCTCTCTTTTTCCAAAATTCATCATCTTCGAGTAGATTTCGATTTTGGATGCCAAATATCTAGGTATTCTTAGAATTAATTGATATTTGAAGATCACAAGCCGGGTATTCGTGCGCGAATCAACGTCTTACGATAGTTTCTTTTTATTCCGCTGCGTCAACTATCATATAACTTCTCTTAAAGACACATCTCCACTTACGTGATCTATTTTTAATTCTTTTTGGAACCTATAAAATAATTTTTTTAATCTCTTTTTAATTTCTCATATAGTTATATATATACTATTCAGCTAAATGAAAAATAATGGTTGCGGCAAAAGGCCAGTCTTCTTCTTCTTCTTCTTTTTATTCCTTATTTGATACACGACGTGCCACACGTGTTGAACAGGGTGATCTTCATTCATTACCTTTGGACCGTAAACATCAATTTTTCTGTGGAAAAAAAAAAATATTAAAAGAGTAGCTTTTTCACTGTGGCTTGGTTAGAAAAGTAGTAAATAGCAGGTAAAACAACGCTACTTGCGAAAGCTGATGGAAATTGGAGGCCACGTATGGCATCACTTCAGAAGACCATCCAAAAGGCAAATTTGAGAGACCCACCCTCCCAAATAAATCCTTATAGCACTCTGGTCTTTGTTCTTGACCGGAACACCCCCATCACTTCTGAAAGCAATTGCTCATCATGTAGATACAATCTTTTACTAGTGTGAATGGAAGAAATCATGGAAAGCCAAAATCCTAATTTTTTTTTTCCTTTTAATTTCTTACTTGACTTTTTTAAGACTAGATCGGTCCTAAAATAGGACATATATCCATCACGTGAATTGAGTTTATGAACCAAGTGGTCGTAATGGTTAAACTTGATTAACTTTGGTACAAGCCTAAACTCAAACCCAAGTCCAAATTTATTATAACTCCTATCTTCTTAAATATGTATTAAATAGAATTTCTAGAATATGTTTAATGGAGTTTTTAGAAGTGATTAACGACATACTTTTGTCAATATTCCAGATGCTGGTTGAAATATTCTAGACAATACGTTATAATTGTTTGATAAAGTTGATCATCATCTTCCCTCAAGTGGAGAAAGCCTATAATATAGGTGCCAATGCAATTTGCAAAAGATTACTCGAATTAGGATATGTTTGGTTGGTCATTTCAGGATTGTTTTTACATCTTATTTTTGTTAGTTTCAAATGAACTATTTATCAAAAATATATAGATGAAAAACAGGTGTTTTTACTAATAAACAGATCAAATAAATCAAATGCAGATAAGATACAAATAAAATATAGATGCAGGTAAAAATCAGACAATCTAAATAAACTTTTACTTTTCATTGGGGCATATATATCAATTAAATTTTAACTATTAATTTACACAAAAATGAAATCAATACATGAAATATGTGTAAGTTTTGTTATCAGTAAAAATACATCACAAAAGAATATTCATATATAGAATTATAAGGAAAAAAAACAGCATAATATAGATGTATATATTCAACATTTTTGTCTTAAATTTACTTGATTATTTCATATGAAATAGGTTCTGGCCAACATTATTATAATCAGATCATATGATTCGCTTATAGTGGTAACTTGTAAATGGCAGCAAGACAATTCATATCGGCCCATCCCGGTCAAAAGGTGGTTTGCAATCAATATATCCAAGCGAAACAAGTTGGAAGGGGAAAGACAAAGGTCAAATGGGAGTCGAAAATTTTCAAAGTAAAATTCTCGTAATCGCATCCAATAGAGAGGGGGAAAAATAAAAAAGAGAGAAAGAAAAACTTATACATGTTTACTTTCAACATTCAATAGAAAATGACTCCTCTGAAATTTTTATCTAGAAATAGTAAATTTTGCTCTCATAACAAATCTTTTGCCGGAAGGTGTGTAACTCCCACCAAATCTTTTGCCAGAAGCGGGGGGAATGCCGACACCAGATCGTCCATTTTATCACACATGGAAAATAAAATATCATATTAAGTTCCATTCTATATCTTTATATTCAAATGTTGATATTCAACGCCGAAGTTTCCATTGTCAGATGGAAAAGTCAGCAACAGAAATTATAAATGGATTTCTCCGATTCGATGGGCGATTCAAGCTAAATGTTGACGGTGTGTTTAGTGAATTCATCACCAGTTAGCGGATTGTTAGGAGATCCTCGTGTACTGTTTTTTAATAGGATTAATGGTTTGAAAATTTGTTAACTATTCCATTTCTATCCTAGCGAATACATACTTATCATGTATCATTAACCAATTAATTGTTTTATTTTAGAGATTTTTTAACTACTCTAATTTATTTGACACGTAACGCGTGTTTATTCATAAGAACAGCAATGTAGTAGCATTTTTTAAAGAACAAATTCCCATTGAAATTATTATCCGTAATTTGTATCTTCTAAAAATTGAAGTAGATTGTAATTGGTCTAAAACAATAATAGTAAGAATCTCTGACGCAACGAAAGATTATGAGAATTATTATAATCCATTAATTCACGCACAAATATCAGAATATGATCTTCAATTACCTGTTAACTCTGTATATATCTAGGTACGTGACATCTAAATTCGAAAATTATAAAGAGATTCGAAGTGTTTTCGTTGCCCTATGGTGTTCACATATATGTGAACTAGAAAGCTGTAAAAAATATAACACAAGAACTGCTAAAAATATAAACTCCTTAAAACGTACAAACACAAAGTAGACAAAAGAATAAATAAAACACTATAGACAAAAAAACAAAATGGAATTCTCTATAAGAGGTTATAACACATCGAAAATCTGCCCCCAAAAAAATTGTCATTTCAAGGAGCTAAATAATGAAATTCGTCCTATAACCGGTCTAGGCCACCATTGGAAGTTATAAATTCTTCCTGTTGGCTCATTTCGTTCAAAATAAGGACCTAAAATCACGAAATTATAACTTACTTATTTTTGCCTCATTTTACTATATACTTATTTATCACTGCTTCTACTTCATCGATCTCCATTTACGATCTCTAAGTTTTACCTTAACATTTGTGGAACCCTCATACTCTTTATAAACCTTGACATTTTATCTCATAAGAATCTTTAAAAAATGCTCATAAAATTTTTTTATTTATATGTCGATCCTATTTTATATATATCAGTACATATTGTTATAAAAAAAATTAGCTTCAAATCATTGTCTACAACATAAACAATGCATTCTCATTGCTTAGTCTAATAAAAGTATCAGAAAGTTTAAAATAGAAAATAATAAAATTTTTTATAGGAGGGAAAAAAATAGAAAGCTCTTTCTTTAGAACCTTGGTTTTAATGCTAAGAACCTTCAGCATTGAAACCCTTCAATGAAGATGTTATAAGTGATCAATGGAACTTATAATAAATTGAGATGGGGATTCTGTTATATTGTAAGATAAGCTTAAAGTTGAATGAAATAATGTGTTATATGCTTGCTTTATTGTAATAGGAATTCAATCATAGTCTAGTCTTATTTATAATTTAGAGAAGAAGAATTAATATAATGTTTAGTTGCATTTTAAACTTGTAATACTAATTTTATAATGCTGCAAAGTGGTAGTATGAATACCAATTTCCCAATGGATTTGACTTCAAGAAATAATAATTTCGTAAGAAATATGTATTATGTAAAATATTCAATAGCTATTCTTTTCATATTATGCCACTATCTCCCAGCAAGATCTCTTCAACATAATTTCCTTCCAATTAAATCTTTTTCAATTTTAAGATTTATTTATGTAGCCACTTCATTCTTATAGATCTAAGTCTTTTATCCAATTTAAGAGTTTTATATCAAAGTTTATTATTCTATGTAGGAGTTTAACATTACATGCATTATAAGGGATGAAATTTATTGTTCCTATTTTGCTATCTTAATATTGTCTCAATCAGTTGTGATTAAACATATGATGGTTTTAATGAGAAATATCTGTGTTAAGTTATGCAACATATTTACGTGTCATAATATAGTTGATGAGGATACAATTGAAACACCAATTTTAAGATAGCAAGCACTCATCCTATTATAAGAACAACTTTTTTGTTGCCATATATATATATATTTATATATATGATAGACTCAGATAAATGCACCAAAAACACTTATAGTAAATTAATGTAAAAGGTGTATTTTCAATTGAGACAAGAATATTTTATAACCAAAACCAATACAACAAATTCATATGGAAGAAGTATTATATTCAAATCCATAGTCATCAACAACAACATCACTAATATCAAATAGCTCACACTAAGGTAAATTAGGCCAAAAAGTCCCAACATTTGACATAAGTTCATTTGCGGTCTTAACGTTTCGAGTGGTTCGAAAAAGATCTCAACATTCGGAGAAGTGGATCAATTGAGGTCTCCATTGACACGTGTCATAACCTGTGGAATCTTCTGAGTTTTTATTAAATATCTCTTATGTTGACATGTGTCAATAGAGACTTCAATTGACCTACTACTCTAATCGTTGAGATCTTATTTGAATCACTTGAAAAGTTGAGATCTCAAACGAACTAACCTGTAAACATTAAGACCTCTCGATATAGTTTACCCATTCATTTAGGCTAGATCAACTACATGGATCCTATTTCGAGGCAGATAAATATCGTTGAGAAGTGTTATATTCAAATCCATGGTCATCATGCATGAAAAACATCATGAAATCAAATCTACAATAGGTTAGATTGACTAAATTAATCTTATGTCAGTTGTAGCATCCTATTATGTAAGCCAGAATTTCTCCAATATCTTGACATAACTTTTCCTCACTTTCTCATCATTAATGGGCTACACCAAATTTCTTTGTAATATATCATGTTACACCTCAAATGGGATCAAGGCATATTCAGTTTTATCACATATATCACTATGGTGTTATACGATAACACTACCCTAAACTATTTATTTATCATGATCACTTACTCATCAATTTTGGATTTTGAATCATTTAATTAGGTTTTAAAAATATTTGATTAAGCAGTGAAGAAGCAACAAAGTACAAAAGGTAAATGATTATCAACATAAGGTATCTAATGAGGATTATACAACCATGGGCTTAAAATCATGCCCTCAAAAGAATAATAGATTCGAAAAAGGTAAACAATGTCTTTCATTCAAGAATATACATAGACTTGCGATCCTAACAAATCTGGCTTGCAAAAAGCTCGTATAGATTTATCCCATACCTAAGATACATACAACCATAAAAGTTAAAATCATCATCATTTGAAAAAAAAAAAAAAAAAAAAGCGATAAGCCAAAGTCCAGCAAATAGTACTCTACAAAAAAAAATGGCCTTTAGTAAAGAAATTATGCAACATAAAATTTTTGTCTCTAAATAATTCGATTAGCATTGGAATTGCAAGAAAATATAATAGATGAATTTGTATTGTTCATTTATGTTTTAACAATGGAATATGCGATGGATTATCTATGAATTTGCAAGGAAATTAATTTTGTCACAAATCTATCTCTAATTTTATTGTGAAAAAGAAAAATTTTCTAGTGCAATCTCTTTTTGTTATAATTATGACTCAAATTGTCTCTAAATAATATATGTAAAGATACACATGACTTTGAGAGACAAAATAAATCTATCTCTGATTCAATAACACTTGCACATGTGCATATAACTTTTAGAGACAGATCTAGTTTGTTTATGATAAATTTTATTTATGTATAACTGGATACATTCTCTGATTGTATTTATTTATTTTATGTAATAGGACCATATACTTTAAATAAATAAATAGCCAAAAACAAAATTCACATGACACACTCTCTTTCCCTCTCTCTTTCTTTATTTTCTCTTTTCCTTTCTTCTACATTTTAGGCTCGCCTAAAGGTCAATACCCTAGCTTCTTGCAAACCTTAACCTCCTCCATTCCTTGTCTTCTTCAATTATTACTTACAAGAATTACCCATCTATCAATGCCAATGGAGGTTCCATCATGGATTATGTATCATTGAATTTTATGACCTATATTGCATGATAAAAATCCTCACCTTTATACCACCAATGCTTCATATGAAGATTTCTTAAAGAGTAATGCTACTACCATAAATCCTTACCCTTAGTGTTTGTCATATTTTGGAATTCAGGACTGGAGGTATATACATTGTGATTTCCATTTAGGGTTTGTTAGTATTTATGTTGTTCAATTTGTGTTTGCTGTTCATTTCCCCTTTTGATGGTACCAAGGGCATGACATGGTGGTTCTGTCCCTTTTCTTTCTTTTTTCATTTTTTTTTCTATTTTGAGTGGTTTCAAGAACAGTCTAATATAGCTTGAACGAAGCAACTACAAGTGTTAATTGTAGCATGATGGAAGAATAAGTAAAATACTATAGAGATCAACTTTAATTCATGCTAAATTTGGCTTGGATATAGCCTAAAATTACTGTAAATTAATGCAAACATAGAGAATTTAGGAGCATAATGCTTTTGGTATTTTTCATTGATTTTTTTATGGTTGTTACACCAATATATATATGCGTATCTAGATAGCTTCTATTCTTACAATCCATATATTAACATGTGCTAAAATTGGCTAGCTCATCAATTAGTTACAATTAAATATACTACCATATCAATTAACAAGAATACATTAAGATACTAAAGATTTGTCTAATTAGGCCTATAAGTAAAGGCCTTTTAGCTATTTTATTTGTAATATAATCATCTCGTTGATGTACTCTAATTCCATGAACTCAACCCAGCTCAGCTTCATTCATTTTTGGCCTAGTCCCGTTCTCTAAGTCCTTGGAAATATCACTTAATTGAAAGACTTTGACTATCGGCTAACACAAGTCTTTCCCCTTTTTCTTCAATACTTGCAACCAGATAGCATTCTCTTTCCCTTGGCAAACCCTTAACTATAAGCGATTTTGAGGAGAACACAACCAAAGATAAGAAAAATACTCTTAAGTAGCTTATGTTTGCAAAAGTCCCTCCTATAAGATAAGTAGCATAATCTCCATTGTTGATCCTTGTTTAACCATTTTTCAATGTAAAATGGCTATTGGTTCTAACTCAATTTATATTGTTGAAACTAGTAACTAGGACGATAGTTTTTGACAAGAACCATGGAATTTCTTCAATTATAACACATGGAAAGTAGGATGGCTTGTAGATTCGGTAGGTAAGTCTAACCTATACACCACTTTTCCAATACAATCTATAATTTTAAAAGGTCCATATTATTTAAGGCTGAGTTTGTGAACCTTTGATGACTTAAGTGAACCCTATCGATAAGGTTGTAGTTTCAACAAAACTAGATCCCCAATCTTGAAGCTTTGATTACTCCTCTTACAATTCACTAGGGTTTTCATTCTATTCTGAGCCCTCTTTAAATGAGACTTCAACATAAGTAGCATATTCTCCATGTTTATCAAAATCTGATCCATAGTTGTGATTCTAGAGTCACTTGGTATATAGGGTAGATGTATTGGGGGTGCATATCTATTGAGAATCTAGAATGGCATCATCTTAGAACTAGTGTGAAAGTTCATATTATACCACCATTCAGCTAATGGTAAATAGTGCACCTAACGCTTTGGATACTCCCCAGTCATGCATCTCAAATAAGTTTCTAAGCATTTATTCACCACTTCAGTTCGTCCATCAATCTGGGGGTGATATGCCATAGAAATATTACGAGTTACCCCTTGAAGTTTGAAAAATTCCTACAAAAAATTATTGATAAATAGAGGATCTTTGTCACTGGTAATTGTTTCAAGTAATCCATGGAGCTTGTAGACATTATCTAAGTGTACTTAAGCAAATTGTGTAGCAATATAGGGAAGAGACAAAGCCCAAAAATAGCTATATTTGCTCAGTCTATCTATAACTTACTTCATTACCAGTGGTAGTCCCTCCATAAAATCTAGGCTGATTTCTAGCTACCACTCAATAGGAATAGACAAGGGTTGTAAAAGACCTGGGTAGGCAACATTCTTGGACTTGTAATATTGATAAGTATCATACTCCTAATATAGGCATCATAATATTTCTCCACACCATAGCTCTCGAACATCATTCTCATTATCACTTTCTATAGCTCGACTATTATCGTTGAGTGAGTAAGCACGAGCATTTTTGCTTTAGGAAAAGAAGAAAAAGAAAAAAAGAGTTTCAATATAAAATACATCAGGATAAAGGCCAATATGTGTAACCATATAATTGGAGGTAGGCAAACGGACCTGGCAGGTTAGGTCGAGTCGGCCCGCATCTGCCCGCGGGTTCAACATGCTGGATCATTTTGGCCCGCTTTTAAATAGGCAAAAATTTCTCAGCCCAGGCCTTGCCCGCAGGCTAAACGGGCCGGCTCGCAAGCTAAATGAAATTTTCTTAGTTTTTTAGTTTTTTATTTTGTTATTTTTTATGTTAGTTTATGTAAAAAAGAATCTTTATAAATTTAAGGTTTTATATATATTAAAAATTAATTTTGTTACCATTTTGATTACTTATAAATGAAAATAAGTTTTTTAAATAATTTATTAGATATCATATTACATTTAAATCAATAAAAATATAATTAAAAAAATGTTATAATACTTATAATTCATGTATTGATCTATTTTCTTACATAATATATCTTAAATAATCACGAATATGTTATTATTTATTCCTATTCTTACATTTTTCCTCTCTCTTTTTTTTTTTTTTTTTTTTTACTCTTGGCACGTGGGTTGGCCCACCCATCATGGGCTAACCCGCTTTGGCCCGTGGGCTAAACGGTCTGATCAAACTATCTGATCAAACTAGACATGGGGTATGGGTCAGGAAAAAAAAACATATCTTACAACAAGGGTTACCTACTTATTATTACCTTTTAACGAAGTCCCTAAAATAAGAATTCAAGGTGAAACTAAATCGTAATCACAGCCTTAAATCAATCTAGCACGAAGTCAAATCAATGCATATTGTTTTACAGATACGTATCCTTCATTCTTTTCTTTTCTTTTTTTTTTATTATTAGTAAATGCATTCATCGTAGTGTCACAATTTGGCTACCTATATATGCTCTATTTCCAAAAGTCGAATGAAAACACCATCCGAGGTTACTTTAAAAGGAAATCCATTGAAATTGATGTTAGGTCAATCAATATATCTAGATATCTCCAGAAGGTCTCCTCCGCCAACGTGAATGCTGACATCCATAAACTATCGTTTTTGATCCACTGAAGTCATTTTTTATAAATTAATCAGTTGAAAGTTGAATGGAATGGCTGATCATATGATTTCGCTAACTTTAAGAAAAGGTGTCACATATTCACCACCACCCAAGTTGGATCTGTTTGAATAGCCGGAAAATGCGTTTTAATGATTAAATTCGAACTCGTGACAGTTTCGCATCGATAATAATGTATTTTAATGTAAAGAAACTGAGAGGAAAGAATTGAAAAAGATGGATGGACATAGGAAAACAATATTATTATTTAATAAAAATATCATAAGGTAAATGACGGTGGAAAAAAAATCGTATATTGGGAGAGTTACTATTGCCCTCTCCACTGTATTACTAAATTTATATTCTATAATTGTCAAAATCATGATTTTATCATTCAGTGAATTGAATGAAATTAGTAGAACCGTACAAAACCGTGCAAAACCAATAAAATCGTAAACTTGTAGAATTGTACACCCAAATTTATAATTCGATCTAAAGTCTACAACTAATCAATTTTGTATCCATTATAATTAAGAAAAAATATATAAAATCATAAATTAATAGAAACGTATATTTGACTCGTGATTTTAACAACTACACATGTGAATAAATTAGAGGTGTGAATATTATTATAATTTTAATAGATGATGGATTTTGTAAAATATAAATGGTAATTATTAAAGAAACCGCACATGGATTATTATATATTGAAGTATCATTGGTAAGCATTCATTCATACATCTATTATATTACTAATGATTTTTTTCCCTTCCACTTTTGAAGGACTTATTAACAGATATTTTAATATGATAGTATAATTGTTTATATACTGCAAACACCCGGCTTATCTCAAATTAGTCTTACATATGGACTAGTTACATTGTTGTTGTTGTCATGATTATTTATTATTATCTTTTTTGTATCTTATGTGATTAAATAGTTTCTTTTTTTTTTTTTTTCTTTTCCTTTTTTACACCACCATCATGTAACTTCTCTTAAACACACATCTCCACTTACGTCATCTATTTTAATTCTTTTCGGAACCTATAAAATATTTTTTAATCTCTTTTTAATATCTCATATAGTTATATATATATACTATTTAGCTAAATAAAAAAATATGGTTGCGGCAAAAGAGCAGTCTTCATCTTCTTCTTTTTTTTTTTATTCCTTATTGATACACAACGTGCCACACGTGTTGAACAGGGTGATCTTCATTCATTACCTTTGCCCCGTAAACATCAATTTTTCTGTAAAGAAAAATATTAAAAAAGTAGCTTCGCCCTCATAAAATTTAGTATTTTCCCCCGATAAAAGCTGTGCTGAATACGTGTTAGGATACTATATACAGAAGGTGTGTACCTCCTACCAAACCTTTCGCCGGAAGCGGGGGGAATGCCGACACCAGATCGTCCATTTGATCGCAAAATAAAATATCATATTAAGTTCCATTCTATATCTTATATTCAAATGTTGATATTCAACGCCGAAGTTTCCAATGTCGGATGGAAGAGTCAGCAACACAAATTATTAAGTGGATTTCACCGATTTGATCGGCGGGTTGTTAGGAGATCCTCATGTACGTGTACGATTTGTGTTGGTAAACAAAGTACAAGCCTCCAATGTTGAACTTGAACATGCAGCGGTTGTTGTATTCATTAGAGTTGGGTTTGTGTCCGTACAAATGAGTACATTACAACGCAGCACTATGAATAACTGTTTTTTAATAGGATTAATGGTTTGAAAATTTGTTAACCATCCCATTCCTATCCCTACTAATACATACTTATCATGTATCATTAACTAATTACTTGCTTTATTTTAAAAATTTTTTTACTACTCTAATCTATTTGACACGTGACACGTGTTTATTCATGAGGACAGTAATGTAGTAGCATTTTTTAAAGAACAAATTGCCATTGAAATTATTATCCGTACTTTGTACCTTCTGAAAGTTGTAGTAGATTGTAATTAGTCTAAAACAATAATAGTAAGAATCTCTGACACAACGAAAGATTATGAGAAATATTATAATCTGTTAATTCACGCACAAATGTCAGAATATGATCTTCAATTACCTGTTAACTCTGTATATATCTAGGTACGTGACATTTAAATTCGAAAACAATAAAGAGATTCAAAGTTGGGAACAAAATATAGAGCAAATATGACTCAAATGTGTATTACTGATAAAACTGTTGTTTTTGTTGCCCTATGGTGTTCACATATATGCATGCTAGAAAGCTGTAAAGAATATAACACAAGAACTGCTAAAAATATAAACTCCTTAAAACGTATAGACACAAAGTAGACAAAATAATAAATAAAACACTATAGACAACAAACAAAATGGAATTCTCTATAAGAGGTTATAACACATCGAAAATCTGCCCAAAAAAAATTATCATTTCAAGGAGTTAAATGATGAAATTCATCCTAAAACCGGTGTAGGCCACCATTGGAGGTTATAAATTCTTCCTGTTGGCTCTTTCATTCAGCATAAAGACTTGAAATCATGAAATTATAACTTACTTATATTTGTCTCATTTTACTAGATACTTATTTATCACTACTTCTACTTCATCGATCTCCATTTATGATCTCTAAGTATTACCTTAACATTTGTGGAACCCTCATACTCTTTATAAACCTTGACATTTTATCTTGTAATTATCTTTAAAAAATGCTCATAAAATTTTTTTGTTTATATGTCGATCCTGTTTTATATATATCAGTACATATTGTTATAAAAAAATTAGCTTCAAATCATTGTCTATAACATAAACAGTGTCTTCTCATTGCTTAGTCTAATAAAAGTATCAGAAAATTTAAAAGAAAATAATTAAATTTTTTATAGGAGGGAAAAAAAAACAGAAAGCTCTTTCTTTAGAACCTTGGTTTTAATGCTAAGAACCTTCAGTATTGAAACCCCTCAATGAAGATGGTGTAAGTGATCAAGGGAACTTATAATAAATTTAGATGGGGATTCTTTATATTATAAGATAGGCTTAAAGTTGAATGAAATAATGTGTTATATGCTTGCTTTACTGTAATAGAAATTCAATCATAGTCTAGTCTTATTTATAATTTAGAGAAGAAGAATTAATATAATGTTTAGTTGCATTTTAAACTTGTAATACTAATTTTATAATGCTGCAAAGTGGTAGTATGAATACCAATTTCCCAATGGATTTGACTTCAAGAAATAATAATTTCGTAAGAAATATGTATTATGTAAAATATTCAATAGCTATTCTTTTCGTATTATGCCACCATCTCCCAGCAAGATCTCTTCAACATAATTTCCTTCCAATTAATTCTTTTTCAATTTTAAGATTTATTTATGTAACCACTTCATTCTTATAGATCTAAGTCTTTTATCCAATTTTAGAGTTTATATCAAAGTTTATTATTCTATGAGGAGTTTAACGTTACATTCATCAAAAAGGATGAATATTTATTGTTCTTATTTTGCTATCTTAATATTGTTTCAATCAGTGGTGATTAAACATATGGCAGTTTTAATGAGCAATATATGTGTTAAGTTATGCAACATATTTATGTGTCATAATATAGTTGGTGAGGACACAATTGAAACACCAATTTTAAGACAGCAAGCACTTATCTCATTATAAGAACAACTTTTTTGTTGCCATATATATATTGTGATTTCCATTTATGGTTTGTTAGTATTTATGTTGTTCAATTTGTGTTCGCTATTCATTTCCCCTTTTGATGGAACCAAGGGCATGACATGGTGGTTCTATCCTTTTCTTCTTTTTCATTTTTTTTTTTCTATTTTGAGTTGTTTCAAGAACAGTCTAACATGGCTTGAACAAAGCAACTACAAGTGTTAATTGAATTATTGATGATGGGGGTTAGTGGAATTATTGAAACGTGAAGCATTTGGAGAACTTAAGTCTCCTGTGTGGAATGGGTTAACTTCTGGATGGGTGGTGTGCGTGTTTTGGGAGACCCGTAAAGCCTGCAATCCAACTAATACGGTTTGTAACGCAGCATTAACTTGATCTAAACTGGACTCATGTCGAGCTAAGATCTCGCTGACCTCAATACGAAACTCAACATTAGTTTTGTTGTGAGTTTCCATAGCCATGGCTCTGATACCACTTGATACGTTAGAAATTTAGATAGAGAAGAGGAAGAGAACTAAAAGGAGACTTAAGGATTCTTTTCTGCATAAAATTCCATCGGAAACAACTTAGACTATTAAATAGTCTTGGAACACAACAAACTATACTAAGAAATAGGAGAATAACACAACGAACTATACTAAGAAATAGGAGAATAAATAGCAGCTATCTATATCTAACTACGGCTAAGGCTTATTGGAAATAATAACAATAACAAACTAATGAAATAGATAATGACAGAAGACTAAGTCTTCACCACGTGTATACGTGCATGTTACTCGTAACAGTGGCACGTATCAGCATGATGGAAGAATAAGTAAAATAATACAGAGATCAGCTTGAATTCAAGTTAAATTTGGCTTGGATATAGCCTAATTACTATAAATTAAGGCAAACATAAAGAATTTAGGAGCGTAATGTTTTTGGTATTTTTCATTGATTTTCTATGGTAGTTACACCAATATAAATATGAGTATCTAGATAGCTTCTATTCTTGCAATCCATATATTAACATGTGCTAAAATTGGCTAGCTCATCAATTAGTTACAACTAAATATAGTACCATATCAATTAACAAGAATACATTAAGATACTAAAGATTTGTCTAATTAAGCCTATAGGCAAGGGCCTTTCAGCTATTTTATTTGTAATATAATCATCTCATTGATGTACTCTAGTTCCATGAACTCAACCAGCCCAACTTCATTCATTTTTGGCTTAATCCCGTTCTCTAATTCCTTAGAAATATCACTTAATTGAAAGACTTTGACTATCGAGTAACACAAGTCTTTCCCTTTTTTCTTCAATACTTGCAACCATATAGCTTTCTCTTTCCCTTGGCAAACCCTTAACTATAAGCGATTTTGAGGAGAACACAACCAAAGATAAGAAAAATACTCTTAAGTAGCTTATGTTTGCAAAAGTCCCTCCTATAAGATAAGTAGCATAATCTCCATTGTTGATCCTTGTTTAACCATTTTTCAATGTAAAATGGCTATTGGTTCTAACTCAATTTATATTATTGAAACTAGTAACTAGGACGATAGTTTTTGACAAGAACCATGGAATTTCTTCAATTATAACACATGGAAAGTAGGATGGCTTGTAGATTCAGTAGGTAAGTCAAACCTATACACCACTTTTCCAATACAAACTATAATTTTAAAAGGTCCATATTAATTAAGGCTGAGTTTGTGAACCTTAGATGACTTAAGTGAACCCTATCGATAAGGTTGTAGTTTCAACAAAACTAAATCCCCAATCTTGAAGCTTTGATTACTCCTCTTACAATTCGCTAGGGTTTTCATTCTATTCTGAGCCCTCTTTAAATGAGACTTCAACATAAGTAGCATATTCTCCATGTTTATCAAAATCTGATCCATAGTTGTGATTCTAGAGTCACTTGGTATATAGGGTAGATGTATTGGGGGTGCATATCTATTGAGAATCTGGAATGGCATCATCTTAGAACTAGTGTGAAAGTTCATATTATACCACCATTCAGCTAATGGTAAATAGTGCACCTAACGCTTTGGATACTCCCCAGTCATGCATCTCAAATAAGTTTCTAAGCATTTATTCACCACTTCAGTTCATCCATCAATCTGGGGGTGATATGCCATAGAAATATTACAAGTTACCCCTTGAAGTTTGAAAAATTCCTACGAAAAAATTATTGATAAATAGAGGATCTTTGTCACTGGTAATTGTTTCAAGTAATCCATGGAGCTTGTAGACATTATCTAAGTGTACTTAAGCAAATTGTGTAGCAATGTAGGGAAGAGACAAAGCCCAAAAATAGCCATATTTGCTCAGTCTATCTATAACTTACTTCATTACCAGTAGTTGTCCCTCCATAAAATCTAGGCTGATTTCTAGCCACCACTCAATAGGAATAGATAAGGGTTGTAAAAGACCTGGGTAGGCAACATTCTTAGACTTGTAACATTGATAAGTATCACAATCCTTCACAAAATATCTAAGATCTTTCTCTAGTTTAGGCTAATAAAAAATTGATGATATGTACCTATAAGTTGCATCAACCCTAAAATACCCTCCAACTGGTTTATCATGGTACACAATATATGTAAGATTTTCATCTTAAGTGCATTTGATGAACCTATTACCACTTTCCCTTTCTTCTTAAAATGGACTCTTCATATGAAAAGTGTTTGATTGAAATTCTTGACTCCAACTGCTCTATAGTAGCAGCATATCCTCCTAGTAAGGTCCAACTCAATCACACCTCGGTCATTAATTCAAGTGCTATAGTAGTTATGATCAAGTTGTTGAACCGATGGCTATCCCTTATAGATAAACAATTAGCAACAATATTTGATTTTTCCACTCTTGAATTCTATTGAATAATTTAGCCTTAATCAGTTTAGTTAACCGTTTCTATTGAGTTAGAGTAAGCAAACTTTGTTCCAATAGATATTTAAGACTTTGATGGTCAGTACGTATGATAAATTGCTTCCTAAGTGGATAATATCGCTATTTATCGATATCATACACCAATACCAATAATTCCTTTTAATGAATAGACAAACCACGATGTCTAGGCGCCAAAACCTTGTTTATAAAAGCAATCAGATGGTGATCTTGCATAAGTATTGCCCCAATTCCCTCACCACATGTGTCAGCCTCCAACACAAAGGTTTTAGAATAATCGGGTAATTTAAGGATAAGGGAATTTACCAAAGCCTCCTTTACATTTTGAAATGCTTACAATGCATCAGATGTCCATTGAAACATATCTTCCTTTAACAGTTGTGTCAGGGGCTTTGCAATAGTGCCAAAACTTTGAATAAAGCACCAGTAGTATCTGGCTAACCCCAAAAACCCTCTTAGCTTGCGAACATTTTTAGGTTCCAGCCATTGAGCAATGGCTTCTACCTTTGTTAGATCATAAGCAATACCTTGCTTTTAAATCACATGTCCTAAATAACCAATCTGTGTTGAACCAAAAGTGCACTTACTTCTTTTTAAGAAAAACCTTTCTTTCTTCATAATTTCAAAAACAACCCCGAGGTGTTGAACATGTAACTCCATAGTTTCACTGTATACTAAGATGTCATTGAAAAACACCAATACAAACTTTCATAGAAGAGGTCAAAAAAATATCATTCATTGTACCTTGAAAAGTCGATGGAGTGTTAGTTAACACAAATGGCGTTATTGTGGATTCGTAATGTTTATCATGGGTTATAAAAACAGTTTTATAAGTGTCATAGGGATGCATAAATATTTGATGATAGCCCGATCTTAAGTCCAACTTATTAAAATAACTAGCTTCATATAACTCATCAAAAAAGTCCTCAATAGTAGGCATAGGAAAACGATCCTTGATTGTTTGCTTATTGAGTTCCTTATAATCCACACACATCATTTACGACCCATCTTTTTGCTTAACCAATACTGCTAGTGAGACAAAGGACTATGAGTTGGTCTTCTTACCCCACTAAAACATCATTTCCTTGATGATTTCCTATAGAAATAATTTCTAAACACCAGAGTATCTATAAGGCCTTATATTCACTGGTTCGGCATGGTTATGTAAATTAATTATGTGACTACTTGACTGACTAGGTGGTAAAGCCTTTAGCTATTCAAACAATTCATCAAATTCATGTATCAAATTAGCTAGTTCAAGGCACAATACTTCAGATGTTTCTTTTCTATTTTTACTATCACTAAAAACAACCCAAGATTGCAAAATCATTATAAAAGTTTGAACCAAGGAACAATTTAGATAAATGCTTACAAGTAATAAGTTGTAATCCTTCCTGCTTTCCTATCAAAGTTTGCCATGTCCCTTTCCATTGAAAATCCATTTTCTTTGTCTTGAAATTCCAATGAATGGTTCCCAACTGCTCTAACCATGGTGTTCTTGATATCATGTCATAGGAAGACAATGGCAAAACAAGGAATATAGCTGCAAATTCTATGCCATGCATACTCTAACTAATTAAAAATTTCAATAGCATATCTGCTCTGCAAATGTAGCTCCATTAACTAAAGTAACAGCAATAGGATTAATTCTAATTAAGAAACAATTATGCCCTTTAATCAATTGTTCATTTGTAAAATTGGATGAACTTCTAGAATTGATGAGAACGTTTAACTTTCACTTCTTATGATACCTTCGTACCCTCATGGTACCATCTATTCGACTGTTTTCATCTATGGCACACAAAGAAAAATCATCCATATTGAGCTTTAAGTCTCCAAATCCTTCTTCTACCTCCATTAACTCTCTTGTTTCATCATCAAAAGGTACAATCAGCATATTGAGACTCCTATTTTTGCACCTATGACCTAGATCAAAAGGTTCATCACACCAAAAGCATTGCTTTTTTCCATGTTTTTCTTCTAGTTCTTCTAGGAGGAGTCGTCTAGTGTTTCATGTTATGATTTAGGTGATGGTACGAGTTTGTGGGTTGCTAGAATTTGGGTTCTAAGTGTTTGGTTCCGTGTTTCGGTTGATAGAGGTATAGGTGGTGGTGGTTGAGTATTTAGGATAAGGTGTTCTAAGATGAAGCATCTCAATTGTTTTTAAATGGATGTTTGGTTGAATCTAGGGTAGCATCTTGTAATTTAGCTAAGGTGTAAGCTTAGGTCAAGGAATTTTTTTAGAACATACGTATTGGATATTGGATCTTAGGTTTTAACCTACTGAGAAAACACTAACAAGTTATGCCTCAATGAGTTCATTTTGTGCTAAAAGGTGTATGAACTAGTCCATATAGTCTAGCAATGCTTCGGTTTGTTGTAATTCCTTTAGCGAAGCCATAGGATATTCATTAGTTCACTCATTAAAACTAGCTTACAATGCTTTGGTAAGCTCTTCCCAAGTTATGGGTGTTGTATTAGCCAATGTTGTCAGAATCGGACCGGGGTTTGACCCAGACAGGCTAGGGGATCAGGGGTTGGATCGGATTCCACCGAAGGTCGAACCGAGGTCACAAAAAATAAAAATATAAGGGATAATTTAATTATAAAAGACCAATATATGTGTAATCACTCAATTAAATCTATATTTGGATCAAATTCATCAATTAATTATTAAATAAATATGATTTAATGATTATGTTTTGTAAATTTATAATAAAGTATGAATAAATATTTAAATTTCTAATTTTTTGTTTTATTTTTTTGAATCCGGGTCAACCGGTCCCGGTCGACCGGTTCAACCTAGTTCGACCGCCCGGGTCGACCTAGTCAGTCCGGTTCTCGTAAAAAACAAGCTAACCGTCAAACTCGGCCCGCCTTCATTATCGATTCCGGTCAATTCGGTTCGAACCGATCGGTCCGGGCCGATTCTGACAACCTTAGTATTAGCCCTCAGCTTGGTGAAAGACGAATTCCACTCATAAGGCTTCTCATCAAGGTACATTATGGTAGCTTTATCTTTTAAGTGTTCAGCAGTGCCATCAAGCAAGAACAATTACTCAGCCTTAACAATCCAGGTCTTAAGCCCATCTCCATTAAAGGTTAGAAAATCAATTTTAGTGTTACACACTGGTAATTGATATCGACTTTGAATGCTAGTTCCAAACATCACACTACCCTCCTCTTTGCCTTTAATAACAAAACCTCCTAAAATCTTAAGATTTGATTCTTCCTATTCCTTCTACACACTATCACTTAGCCCTACCACTACTGCTTTTCCTTTCAGTTACTGTTTAATCTCATCTATGGTTTGAGACTGTAATTCTAACATTGTTTGTTGTTTTTACAGGGTTTAAGAGAATAGTTTCATCCAACTCTTTTTTTCTCCGACTATTCCTTCATCAAAGCCTTGAACACTTCTACCATTCATTTAAACTCCCTTATTCTTTCTACCATCAGTTGCAATTAGTGCTCTAATACCAATTGAAGCACAATGAAAGAATAATTAAAACACTATAAAGATTAACTTGAATTCAAGCTGAATTTGGCTTAGATATTACCCTAAAATTATTGTAAAATAATACAAACACAGAGAATTTAGGGGCATAATGTTTTTGGTATTTTTTATTGATTTTTTTATGGTTTTTACACCAATATATATATATATATATAGATGAGTATCTAGGTAGCTCCTATTTTGTTATGGTCCATATAATAACTTGTGCCAAAATTGGCCAGAGTTACAATTGAATATACTACCATATCAATTAACAACGAATATATTAAGATACTAAAGATTTGTCTAACTAAGCCTATAGGTAAGGGTCTTTTAGCCATTTTATTTGTAATATAATCAACCCTTTAATGTAGCCCAGTTCCACGAACTTAGCCCAGCTCAGCTTCATTCATTTTTAGCCCGATCCCATTGTCTAAATCTTTAGAAATATCACTTAATTGAAAGACTTTGGCTGTCGACTAACAAAAATCTTTCCCATTTGTCTTCAGTACTTACAACTGATAGCACAATCCATGGTAAGATCCTTAAAATTACTTAATCATGTACAATAAAGTGGTTTCATTACAAGTATTAGACGTCATTAAATAAATTTTCTTCTAAATTTTTAAATTATGCCTAAATAATATGGAATTTTAGATTTTTTTATGTGTTAAGCTTAGATTGGATGTTCTTTGCTTGCCCTTGAGATTTTCCCTAATGAATTATGAAGATGGATGTAAAAAGACAAAAATGGATAAAAGCATTTCATCTTTAATCCATTTTTCTACTGTAGATGGAAATGGGACAAAAAATACAAAATTTATCTTCATAGAAGTGTCATCAAAATAAAATGGAGTAACTTTGTTTAGAAAGAATTTCATTTTATTTATTTTAATTTATGTAAAATCACCTAAATAAGGAAAATTGATACTTTTTTAATTTTGTCAATTTCTTTACTATATTTATATTTTTTTTTTCTACTAAACCAATTGCTTTACTATATTACTGAACAAAAAATAGAAAAAGGCAAAAAAAAGAAAAAAGAAAAATATTCTTGCTTGAGTAACCTTGCTTTTGGGATTTTATAAATAACTAGTATGTTTGTTTCATGCTAAGCCATTGTGTAGTTTAAGTTCTAAATTTACTTTGTAATTAAATTTGTTCTCTTTGTTCATTTCTCCATAACTCACTTGAAGTTTCCATCATTTTAAAACGGTAATGACTAAGTCCGTTATGTTTGATGCTCCGTGGATAATCTGGCTTTTATTTTTTCAATATGCTTTGTTTGCTTGTTAGATGTTCTTTTCCTTGTATTGTAGTATGCAATAATTGATTGATGTACCTAAGCGCTTTTCCTCAATCACAATTCTCTGGTTTAGTCACATGTATAATTAAATTTGAGATGTCCAGAACATGGTTATTTATATATAATAACATAATGGGTGAATTATTCATACTTTGGTTAGTGGATTTTAGGTTTTCCCGACTATTACTGGATGTTCCATTTCTTAAAGGTACACAAAATTCACATGATCTTATGATTATGATTTAGGAAACTAGATATTATTTATATTTGTTGATTGCTGATGTGTGTGATTTCTATGAGCACAAGGGTAAGGGATGGATATGCTTTATTGTTACTGAAATACTTCGAACCCTCACCCAATTAAATTAGAAATGGTTTAATTGAACAATAATTAATAGTTAATTATGAACATAGTTAGGCAGTTTAAATAAATATCTAGGAGCAAATGATAAAATATCATTAGACAAATTGATATAATTAAATTAGTGAATAGGTTAAGTAGAAATTTGAGATTTAAAAGATCTCTTTTCAAAATGGTTTAATTGTTTTATCTATACATTCTAACAAATTGAATTTCATAATCTTTTCCAAATTTTCAAATTATTCATATAATTCAATTTCAAATCATAAGCTCTTAAACATTCAATTTAAACGTTTTATTTAAACTCCTAAACCTTGAATTTTAGTTGAAGTTTCATTTTATGAAATCTTTATAATTTTTGAAATCATTTAATTATTTAAAACTATTAGTTCTTAAACCCAAACTCAAATTAAGTATCAGATTCTTATAAACTAAACTTCTATATTATATTTCTAAATCAAGTTATTAATTTCTATAATATAGATTATCAAATTATTTTCTAATTATTTATGATACTTAATATAATTATCAAAAAGGTTTAACTATAATACCATATTCTAAAAATATCTTTAATCTCTTTACCCTTCCTTTTTCTTTTAATTTCTCTCCCTTACCTCCTTATTCTGTCTTTTCTTCTTCTCTATGTTTCCTCTTCTTCATTTTGTTCTCTTTTACCTTCTTTGTTTTACAAATTCAACCCTTAAATCTCAATTTCAAGAAGACTAGATGAGAAATCAAAGTTAGAAAATAAGATCAAAGTGAATAATTAAGCTAGGAGAACTTGTATCAATTAGGAAAACGAAGTAGTAACAAAGCTCAAGGAGCTCATGTTGGCCAAACACATAAGCTAAGTTGTTATCTTGTTTGGGTTGTTTTATATGCATGTATTTGATGAATTGTTACTAGTTATACATAGGACTTAAAATAAAACTTTCAAACTTGTAATATATGAATTGTGACGCAGTGGGTTAGCGTAGATAGAACGAGAACACTCAAAAATGAATCTCAAACCACAAAACAATTGCACTTAATGCATATCCAGAGAGAATCCTCTCAAATTTAAGGTTTCAATTTGAAAATATGATATAATTTTTTTACAAATACAAGTCTTAGGCCTATTTATACTATTACATAAAAATCCTAAAAAGGTAAAATAATAAATAGAATATTGACTAATAATAAAGACAAATAATAAATACAAATAAATAGTTTTGACTAGTGTTGACAAAGCTGGCAGTGTAGAATTATAGGCTGATGGTGTAACTCCCAGCTCATCCACATCATGCTCCTCTACTTAAAAAAAACTCATCCTTGAGTTTAGAGTTGATCTGGTTATAGAGTTTTTTTCATCCTTAGACGATGGAGATATACCTTGACGCATAAATATCCTCCAGGATCTATATGAATCTTTCGCAAATATACTTGTACTTCCTTTAAAAATTTCTCCATCCCAAAGTAGGGATGCAAGGGGCGGTTCAGGATGGGTTTTTTCAAACCCAAACCCAACCCAAGTCTTTAATGGGTGTCCCAGAACCCGAGAAAAACCCTATCGGGTCTTTTTTATCATTCCCAAAACCCGACCCGCTAGGGTTTTAAGGAACCCATAACCCGACCCGACTACAAGATTTTTAATTTTTTTCTTAAAAAAAAAAAGAATTTTGTTTCAAGTTATTAATGATATAAACACTTATATTGAAGAATGAATTTTAGACAATAATATCATATAAAATGATGCACACACTTTATTTCCACTTATTTTCATATACATAGAATATGAATAGGTTCATTGCTTTAATAACTTAATATTTTTAATTTTTTAATATTTTGAATTTATGTCGGATCGGGTTTTCCTAACGGGTTACATAATAAACCCAAAACCCGACCCGATAACTTATCGAGTTTTTTTTTTAATCCCAAAACCCTATAGAGTTTGACCCTATATGGCTTTTAGCAAGTTGGGCGGTCGGGTACCCTATAACGACCCGCCCCACTTGCATCCCTATCCCAAAGGACATCATCTCAAAGTCCCATGATGCGATTACTTGTTTTTCATCTATAACTATCTTTAACAAATAGTATAATTGGAATAGACATGACACAAATGCCAAACCTATGTTAAACACACTTTGGGACTAATCAACATCAAAAGAAAAAGGGAAAAAGAAACTATAGTCCTTTTCATTTATTGGTGGGGTTTACAATTTTGAAAAATTATAAGCAGCAAACGCATCTTTATATATTTATTCATGTATACTTAGCCACCATGTATTTTTAAAATTGAGTATGTGCCCTCCCATATTCGAAAAAAAACATATTTTTAGACTTTAATATACTATATATATATATATAGAGAGAGATAAATTAGTAGAATAAATATTATCATGGGCAAGTGATGAGTTAGAAGTTTAAAAATATGTTTTTATAAAGATTTAGGATTAAGATGCTCAAATTCAAAAAGAAAAGGAAAGAACACATGAAACAAATAAGTAAGAATATTTATAATTACCCTTTTAAAGTTATCTAAACATTTCAAACTTTTTGTATCAATGTGAGTTGTGTTGATTATAACCCTATGTTTTAGTAATGATTCACAACTTATTTTGGAAATTGCAAAATATGACAAAAAATGGGTTTTGAAATTTATAATCACATTCAGTAGATTTTGTGTGTGTGTGTGTGGCTGTTTGGGTGGTGTCAGGATAAAGTGGTTTCGTTTCTATTTCGCAACAAGTTTTTTAATATAAATTTTTGTGCGTAATCTCCTACCTTTTTTTCTCTTTTTATTTTTCTATTTGTAGCCAAATTCTACCATCATGAGTTTTACAAGATTAATATAACATATGCTAGACATATTAAGAGAATATCCAAAAAGTTCTCTTTCTTTTTTTTTTTTTTTCCTTTTTTCATTTTGCAACCATCACCAAAACTTTGAGCTTTAAGGAAACATAATATGAGCTTGCAATGGAGAGAAGGCTTACGTAGGACACAAATAAAATTAGGTAGCAAAATCGAACAAACCATAAAATTACAAATTTTGACACTATGGCTCAAAAGACAACATAGATCAATTTTCTCAAGAATTTTTGGAGTGGGCTCATCAGGCTCTGCATGTTGGACTCGTCTAAGTTTAGTAAAAAGAGAGGAGATGAAAATCCCATGAATGTTCTTGGGTTATATAGCGAACCTACGGCTCATCCAAATTGGGCCATATATCCATGGCCTCTCTTTGGTCAAATTTTAGTGCTATGGATTCACCGCCCATTTCGAAATATAACAAAATTAACAGGTTTATTTGAACTAAATAAATTATCAATAATATATATTTACAATATAATTTATATAAATTTATCGTGTATTTAGAGCATTTAACTTTAAAGAAACGTGCAATTTAGCTACTACATGCCTATTTTGGGGGTCAAAATGTGATTCTAAAAACAAAGGAGCTACATGAAAATGAAACGAACAGAAGACAACTTATTTTTTATTTACCTTTTTGGATTAATTTTTGGAAGGAAAGATAACAATTAAAATCAAAAGTTTAGTAAATAAATAAATATATATCTGAAAAAAGGGAAGCGAAATTCAATATTTATTATGTGATAATTAATGTTTGAGCAATCACAATATGAATATGAGAACTCCTACCTTCCCGTTAATAATGGGACTATCGAGTTAATTATTTTACCATTTTATATATATAGTAATTAATATATTATTATGTAGTGATACCATCATGGTTAAATATAAATTAATTTGAGATATTAAATGACCCACAAGATTTAAGGTATTAAATAACACCCACAAGATTGATACAATTAAAAAAAAAAATAGAACCATAAAATTTTATAAGAAAAATTGATCTAATACAGTTCATACCCTTCAATCAAAGTACCAATTCTCTTATATGCGTATGATATGAAAAAAAAAAATTAATAGAATGGAAGAAATAATCTCTTTTAGCTTCCTTATAAGATATATAGTTGGCAAAAATAACAACCGAATTGCAAGAAAAATAATACCACCAAAATGATAGGATAAAGGCAAGTCAAGCATATGTACTTTCAATTTTTGATAATTCAGTGTCTCATATTTAAATTTTGACAATTAATTTCCATACTTTTAAAGTATGTGTAGTTTCATACCTCTGTTAAATAATATTTAACAGACGTTCATTTTGATGATGGAATAATGGAAGACACTTAGCTAAAAACCGTTAAAATCTAAATATGTGGAACTAAATTGCTAAAAATTAAAATTATATTTATAGATACTTGGTTTGTTATTATCCTTTTATCAAAATGATCATTCGTCAAATATTATTTAACAGATGCACTGAATCGTACATACTTTGAAAATACAGGTACTAATTTGCCAAAATCTAAAAATGAGACACTAAATTGCTAAAAATTGAAAATACAAGCACTTCACATGCAATTTTCCAAAATTGGCCCAAAAATTAAAAAGAATTGTACAAACAAAGAATATCTTCTCTAGCAAAAATTTCAAAAAAAAAAAAAAAAAAAAAAAAGAAGACGAAGAAAAGAAAATCTTTTAAGTTTCTGATTCACATAGATTATCATTTTCCTCTTTTTTGGAACTTTAGCCACTTTCTTTAAATTTATGAATCGTCTAAAATAAATTGCTCAAAGATTAATGATCTCAATATAAAAAATGGTGAGTTAGAAATATATCCTTTCCTTATTGCTTCATGTACCTTTCCCCTACTTATTTTTTACATTATGTGTTTAAACTTTAAACCCCCCATCTTTGGAAAATATGCATTCTAACTACTGCACTTCTATTTTAGGGTAATAAATGCACTTTCTTTTAAAGATTGCTATCTATGAAAAATGTGTGTGTGTATATATATATATATATATATATAAGAGAGAAAAAAAAAAAAAAAAAAAAAATGACCGGCTTTTGTTCGTTTGTCCAATTTTGTACGTTAGAATTAGTAAATTACATTTATTTATAAGTGTTCAAATGCTATATATATATGAGTTATTCTTATTTTATATAATATGTAAAAACTACTTGTGATGATTGAGCATATATAAAGATAAAGTCGTATAGGCTTACACTTTCAAAACCCAACTTTATGGAGCTAGTCCACTTTTGAAGTATATGACTTCAAGAATCACTCCATACTTCCAAAATAAACTCTAAATACTTGCTCCAATTTTTTAAAATACTGACCGTAGTGGTTCGCTAGACACTTTCAAGACTAGCTCCAAATACTAGAGGATTTGTACTTTCAAAATTGACTATGGGGAGTGTTATATTTTCAAAATTTATACACGTGAACACTTTGGATTTTCACTTTCATAACCAACTCTAAGGACTGGTATGGGTTCACTCTTTGAAAATCAAATTCAAAGCATTAAGAGATTATAATTGATTTTAAAGCTTACATTTTACTCAAAGAGTATTAAGGATCTATACTTTTAAATTGCCTGAAGGGGCACATAAGTCCATACTTTTAAAACCAACTCCAAAGATTTGATTTAGTAGGATCCCTTGATAGTCCATCACTACTAAACTGTAATTACGATCAAAATCATATCAATGCTTATTGGACATGGTTGTTACATTAATTATTTTAAGTTATATATGCTATGTTACATTTATTATATGTGTATAATATATAGCAAATAGTTGCTCATTGGGCTTCGCTCATCCCGTTTGAAACTTTTTTTTTTTTTGCCATTACTTACAAGATGCATATGAAGAATAGAAAAGGTTTAATGGAGTTATGAGTGTATTGTATGAGCACACAATAGCCTATAGCGCATTACAAGTTTGACTAAGTACCTTAAGTAACAACGTATGAAAATTTGAAGCAATGGTTCTTTATATACTTTTGAACAAAACCCTTTACAACTAAAACTAAATCATTTCAATGTTTAGATCTAAAAATCCTTTATGCCAATTTAATGGTTATAATACAATCCTACATAAGCCTATTTAATCACCTCTACCTACTAAGGTTCATGGTACTCAAACAATTTTAGAATATTTATGAAAATAAACCAAGCCTTGGCAATAGGTTATACATTCAACGCACCTCTACATACAAAAGGAAAATCGAAAAATGATTAGATTTTCTTGTTGCTCCTTTTAAGGTTCTGACAGTCCAGAATCAACCCATAGCTGCTTGGAGGGGCTTCTAGCTAGCAACCACAACCTTCACTCTTTTTTTTACCTCATTTATCTTAACATCGGTGAGTTGGCTTGCAAATACATTACTCATTTAGTAAATCTTTTCCAAATATTTGAGCACTAGGCCTTATCTATTGACTTTTTCTTTTTGAAAAAAAAAAAAATTAACTCTATAGCTGTATTTTCTTTCACATTTTTTCCACAAACACATCTTATGACTCAATAGCACAAACTAGCATGTAAATTTACAATGTTTGGAGATGACTTTAAGCTAATAATAGATAACGACAAATTGATCTTTGTACTTGTGAGAAGGCCTATAGGTTAAGTTTTGTGTCTGATTTAGGAAGAAGCGGCTGCTGTTAAGCTAGGTAGAGGATCAGAGCACTCATCAACAAGTTTTATAGGATTTGTAAGGTTTCTTAGATTTGACTAGGTTCCAGGATGGTCATAAGTTAAGATTGGTGGATTATGCACATCTATTCATGGTTAAACTTATAAAATTAAAAGCTTAAATAAACAGTGTGACTTTTGCTTATAAGAATACATGTGATTATATCATGCCTCAAAGGGTATCTTAAATGTAACAGTCCGTCACATTCAATATTAAAACTTAAGTATGACAACCTTAGTTATTCCCAAAAGCTTCGTATTATGTGTAAGGCGTGCTCTCACAAATTTAGAGGATCATATGGAATTATGAAGCTTAAGAAGATACATTAACAAATTAAGAAAAGAGGATTCATAATATTCATTCATTCATAATAATTGTCTTACAAGTCTTAGGGGCATTCTCCTACCAAAAATAACAACAATCTATTACAAGAAATTTTCTATCAAGTTTACATCTTAACTAATACTAATCTTCATCTAAAAATTCCTTAACCAAAAAAAGGAAAATACCTGGCTGCAAGGTCCACATGGCCTCAACCACAAATAATTAAATTGCAAAATATATCTATAGGGGTATAAGCTAATAGACTTGGTGAAAATTATTTCCATAAGTAAATTCTTGTGTAGTAAAATTCAAACAAGTTATTTAAGCATTCAAGTGAACTGCAACATACACGTGAGCAAATAAAGCATATAGTTTTTCGGGAACTATATGTTGAATGGATTTACGCCCTCCATTCGGGGTTTGGTGATGAGTAATCTCAAAAAGAGTAGTTTAGTTGAGTTATGCTTTCGATTATTACCGCCAAGCATATTAAGTCTACTCGGGTTGAGCCAAGCCTTCAGATTTCCACCAAGCATTGGTTTGATTCCATGTCGCCAAGCAATCGCTTTCGATCATAGCCGCCAAGTGTTGCTTTCGACTGTGCTGCTATCCTTTTCACCCAATGACAATAACCCCATGCAATATGACTCACTTCGTGGTATGCATGAATCAATTTATTTAAGATATCATAGCATCATTATTATCAAATTTAAGGTGATCATAGAACTTCATACATATCAAGTGCTATACTAAAACAAACAATTACTTACAATCAATTCCAGCCTCGATATTCTTGAATCCTTTCAACAATTTTCACATACATATCAATTTGTTTTTACTAAATTCTAATGCGACTAAACTACAAGCACAACTAAGTAAAGCATTTTAAGGAAACAAACTTATGTTGCCGTGTCAACACTTCTTCTAAACGGATAAGTCGTTCAAACAATCCACTTAGTCGAAATAATCCTCTGAGTACGGGTATTCTTCCTCGGAATCACCTAGTCAAGGGAAATACCCAAAATGAGTATTTCTTGATAACTTTATTTAAATTTGTCAAAACTATGTCATAAGAACGTCAAAGTTCGTATAAAAGATTATTTCAATTTAAAATGGTCATAACTTGGTCATTTTAACTCGAAATTGCACATATAATATACCAATTTATATCTATTCGAAAAGACCTATCCAATTCTAAAACTATTTTCATCAAACTAGATCATTTAGGCTCCGAAACAATGATGATCAGATTCACCACGAATTTTCTCATCCCAAAAACATTTTGTTTCAAACATTAAACCATTCAAAAATTGCTTTGATAAATACTTAGTTATCCATATAGTTGAGAAATTCCTTTTTCATAGATATATAGCTCATATTTCATCTATGCTCAAGTGTTTGTTGTCCAACCAAATTTCTTGAGTAAAAACAATCTTAGTTAAAAGTTTAGAAAACTAGTTTATAAGAAATTCGTTTTGTAAATCCTTTAAAATGAATATTTTGATTCTTTTATTTTCAAATAATTACTTCATGTTTATCTTACTATTTTCCTAAATGACTTTTTGATAAGAATAAATTTCTTCTTTTCAAAATTCTCAATATTAGTGTCACTTCTCCTATTTGTTTTCTTTGACCATTTATTTGAAAAATCTTGGCTTGAAAACTCTCATTCCCTTTTTATGGGATTTCCTTATATTATGTTTTTATGGAAAACATTTTAGTACCAAAAGTCATCTTCTTTTGGAAAATAAGGTAATATAGAAATGATTAAAAAGCTTGTCAAAACAAGAGTAGCTTTTAAAATTATAATGAGTTCTTCCTAAAGTTTTGAAAAGAATAAATTTACTTTTGTTAAACCATAGATTCTACATTTCATATAAAACCAATCTTAGGTAATATAATCCATTTTTTGTAAAAGTATAATTGAAGCTTAAAAGTTTGGACAACAATCTTTATGGGCATGATTATGAGAAATAATAACAAGAAAAAATAACATAAATAATAAATAAAGTCAATTATTGGGAGTCTTAACTTCTTTAAGGCTCCCGGGACTAAGAAGTATAATAGTCCCAAAAAGAAAGAAAAGATAGAAGAGAGAAAATTGTTTTAACTTGATGAGGACAAGTCTAAGACTAAAAACTAGTTTTAAAATAACATGAAATAAATAAATTGCGAAGAAAGAAATAAATAAATTACTTTGTATGAAAGTAAATAAATTGCAAGTGAGCTTATATGCTCTAAAGAATATATATGTAGATACCTAATTATATTTAGTTAACTATATATAAGAAGCTAACATAATATGTAAAACAACGTAAAATTAGAGAAATAGATTTCCATGAACAAGAACAATACATGAATATAATGTAGGTTCTATAACAATAAGATTAGAAAACTCACACCATGATCATATAAAGTTACATGACATAGAAGAAAGAACATAATAAGAAAAATTTACCTAAAAGGATTTTGGAGTAATATGGGTTTTATGGATGTGGAAGGGTTTAGAGTATTTTGGGAGAGTTTTTGGGAGTGTATATGGAGAGAGTTTTGAGAGGAGAAATTTAGAGAGATTTGGTAGTGAATTTGTGGGTAGTAATTGTGTGAATGAAGTGAAAGAGGAGGGAGGTATTTATAGGAAAATGAGGAGTGAATTTTGTGTGATTTAAATAAAGAAAAATTAAAAAAATTTGAGAGAGAGACGGGGGGGAAGCCATTAGAAGAGAGACGGGAGAGAGAGTTTTATTTTTGTATTTTTATTGATTAAATGTAATAATAAGTAAGGTAAATGTGAAATAAAGTTATGAGAAAGGTCAAAAAATAAAGATAATAGATGTATAGAGTGTAAGAATAGTGTTAAAAAAAGTAGAGATAAATGAATAGTGTAATGTAATGAATAGTGTAGAATGACTAATAAAGTACCGTAGTAAGAAAATACGTATATAATTGCGATATCTGTTATTTTTACTTACCGAAAAATTATAAAACTGATATTTTTTAAAACCTTATATATGTTATTACGAACTATTCTACATACTAATTTCTTACTTACTTTCTTAGGGTTGCGAACACGGGATTGTCGAACTTAAACTATTACGTCTAACTATGGTTTTGTTGACTTTAGGGTTTTCAGGTTGACCTTCCGATTAGGGTTTAAGATAAATCGATCACAAAACTTTGGGAGTTTACAGATTATTTTGAAATATATTTATCATTTTATTTTTAAAAGAAAGTTTTGCTTCAGTATTATATAATCATTTTTTTATTTTCATAAAATGGTAGTTGTATTCAATTACTAGTGTTTTTAGTAAATAGGAGGGTTCATTTAGAAATGGAAAACTATTAATAGGTATTTTAAAGCACACCATGAAAAGTATAAAAAAATCTTTCATATTTCATATACTTCTTTTTAAAATATAACTAATGTTGGAAGGCATGAAATAATTCTTTTGTTTACATAACAAGTTAGGCTCCAAAATTATTCTTGGAAAGTGTAATCCAGTGATCGTCCCACGTGACTAAGGTTAAAGTAGACTCAACTCAACCAAGCCATGTCAACAACCTTTAGCTTTAATTTTCAATAAAGAAGTATGTTAGTAATTGTTGGGAATTTAACGATAAAACAAGGATGTACAACGAAAACGTTTTATCTTCATTTTTTATTTTGCACCTTAAATTCCCAATTTGCGGATCCATGCATTTAACAAATCTATAACATAAAAGACATATAATTCAAAAAACTAACCTCCTTTTTCGAATTTCGTATAACTCCTGATGCGGAGCTACAGACGCTGCAATGTCACAAGTGTCCTCAACGGTATCCACACGCGAACGATTGTGTACTAGCACTCAAGAACACGAATCCAATTCGTGTTGGAATTATTTTTTTCTTCTTTTCTCTCTTTTAGGTTTGCAGAATTTCTCTGCCTTCTAATGTGACGTCAAAGAGTCTGACCTAAAAGGCTGTCTATAGATCTATATATATAGACATATAGGAAACCCTAAAGGAAACCCTAGAAGATAAATGATAAGATATTTATTTAATATTTAACAAAATACATTATTTCATTAAATATTAATTATATGTCATAATCATTTATTATTCTTAAACTATTTAAGAATAATAAATATAATAATTCCTATAGGTTTAATTATAAACCTATAATATATTTTATTTGTTCTTTTGTGTGTACCCTGTAATACACTCAATGTTGGCAGTAGCCTTTAAATAACTTTTAAGGCCTACAAGACATAAGTGGTCTTTAGTAAGACATTATGCCTACCTAAATTAAATGAAGATCGGTGATCCGACTTTACCTATTAACAGTCAGTTATTCAGTCCCTTTGTCACATGATATCTTATGATTAATCATAAGTGTGGATCAATACACACTTATATTAATTAATCACTTATTTCTTGAATCCAAAGTTTGACTGATTTAAACAAATGATATTGATAACTCTTAATCAATTCATTTAAGTACGGCCATGCATTTCTCAGTCTTGCTCAACAAAGGGCCCAAAAGATATCTCTCTCAATTAAATGAGAGGGACAAATTCCTTCACGAACACTCACATTCCTTCACATAGCTTATTCCATATCCAAGAACAGTCTTACAATCACTCGATCAAAGATGACAAATAACTGAATTAAAACACGAGCTTGCTATGTAGGAATCCATGGTCATCAAGTCAAAGGACTTAAATAACACTGCAATGAGAAATACTTATCATATTGATCCACATAGTATTCTCATAATTGGTCATTCCAATACAATGTACTTTTACATGTATTTATGTGCTGAAATGATATTTATATCCATGATCAGTAAACATGACCATCATCCAGCCTACATACTAATGTTAATTCATTATTATTCCATATAATGAACGATTAGGGATAATTTAGAATGAAGCTATTTTTCCTCTATAGTTTACTATTAAAGTCACATACTTCAATGACATAAGGAATAGCAAGTTCACCATGGAATTATTTTATCAAGGTAAAAAGGCCAATAATAAACCTCGATAAAAAAAAAAAAAAAAGGAATGGCTCATAATATAAAGATGATAAATATTCACATGACACAAAACCATATGGCCTAGGGCACATCACTAGCAGTAATAAGTTAAATTTATCCAATTTGTCCTTGCAAAACCTACATGGATTAGTCATAAAAGACCCTATAATCCTGACTCTTCATTTCATTAATAAGGGCAAAAATTGCATAAAACTTAAACAGTTAATATACCTTCTTATTTAAAACCATACAAGAAAAATTCAACACAAATGCTTAGAAGCTCGTGTTATTGAAGTCTCAAGGAGACCATGTCATATAATTTAAAACTAACTATAGCAACATTATTTCCAATATATAATAAAGATTGCACATACAATCCTAAAATAGGTATTGCACCACATTTAAGAATACATACATATTCACAAGCCATTACGAAAGCCCTAAAACTATTATTAATAGTCTTTTTGACTCATAGTTTTAGGATTTTAACAACAACTTTAGGTTATATCCTCAATTTCAAAAGTTATAAAAGCACAAATCACACTTTAAAAGTTTGCAGGATCTCTATTTTTAATATGGTTCTTTTAGAAGTGTATTTACCATCTTCCCGATAATTGAACTCTCAAATTTCTAGGACATGGATTGCCTCCACCTTGGAGGAGTCTTCCCTTTTATAAATCTGGTCTTCATATCCATAGGAGTCGTTCTTCCAAAATTATCTTTTACTCCTTCACCAACAACATCAATCTTGTCAATACTATTCCTCAATGACGACATATTTAATTTTTTCCACCTAAAAAAGCCCTTCTTTCTCTCCAACAATCTTTCAATTTGGATTTGCATTGAATAACACTGGCTTTGAAGCCTATGCACATCTTCCCTTAACTTCTTTATTTCCATTTGTTGTGCACTCACTTCGCGCTTAGATGGGCACCGGGCCTGCCCATCAAACCCGATGTTTGGGCTACGGGTTCCACTAAACGAACCACTCCAATCAAGATGGCGATTGAGCTTGGTTTGTTCAGATAGGAGGACATGGATGACTGTTCGTACTGATAACCGATCATTTTGAGACGCATGGAGTGAGGCCTCGGGTGAGAGTTTTCTAGTCTCCATTAGCTTACACAGGATCTTCCTCTCTTGCTTTGACACTTTAGGATGTGCCTAAATCATCATTAAGACTTTAATAAGTACATATACATATAAAGATATATATTATCAACTAATTAAATATTACATCATAAAAAGTGGGAATTGAACTTGATCAATTCATGGAGAGACCTATATTTACACTACTAAGCTACATCAAAATATATATTACTATCAACCCATTACACTGGTGAACAATAGAAACATATTTAATCATTTTAATTTAATACAAATTTGATATATCTCTTTTAATCCAATAGTTAATTTCTATTAGCAATTATTTGATAGTTAATTCTATGTGAATTACACAATATTGGACCATGTACAAACTATAAGGCAAGAGTTCAATTATTGATGGAGATAAGCTAAGTGAGGCAATCCCCACACTAAATTTGGCCATTTCATGGATGGTTCAAAATAAATAAATAAAAGGGTAGCTTTAAATCTACTTCTACATCATTTAAAAAGAAAATCCCATATATCCAATAGTAATACCTTAAAAATGCATTTTAAATTTATAGTTAAAAAGAACATTAATAGTATTGCATTAATGAGCATATTTTCAAAAGTTATTGAAATTATTGGAAGGCAAAATCACTTTTTCATGTCACATCCATCAATAACTTAGAAGTGTAATTTTTAGAATTTTTTCAAATAAATATTATTATTTACAGGGTGAGTGGTCTTTCACCTCACTAACAAATTCGTAAGAAATTTTCTAATTTTCACTTACATTTTACCGTTTTGTCTTATCGAAACAACATGTATCTATTGCAAAAGTATAAAAGTCGGAACAAACTTTTCTTAGGAACAATTGAACAATTTTTAATAAAAATAATATATGTATCCATATAAATGAAAAAGTTACATTTCTGTATATATAAATGGCATTTACGTAAATTCTACTTCAACCGCAGGCAATAAAACAACATGACCTAAGAAAATTCAGATAAAGAATATAACTCCACAATGTAATACACTGCTGGCAAATGAAAACACACTAACCTCACAAGTGAAATTCATAATAAGCATCCTTTTTTCTCTGTTTTTCAGAATCATTCATACGTTACAGGTTTTCCATTTACCATTTTTATGAAGACAAACTTTGTAAATTCCTTTCAAGCAGGGATCACAAATTCGTGGTAATGAAATTTTTTGCTCCGTGTCAGAACGATAGTACCAACAAAATATGAAATTGCATCGATATCGTAAATAATTACTTTATAATACAATTAAATTTATTCATGTTATAATTTTGTTTCTTTAAATATAGTTCATTTTGCTAATAAAAATCGCATCCATATTATATTATATCGTATTCATGTTAGTATTATATTGTTGTATTAAAATTGTTAGCCTTATTTTTATGAGATGGTTATTTAAGAGATAAATTACTATGACCCTCCTTATAAATTTTATTAATATTGTCAAATCAGACCTAGGGATTTAATCCAATCATGCTAGAAGGTCAATGATTAATCAGTAAAATCAAACTAAATTGAAAGTTGAACCGCAATTAAATCATACTATTTTTAAGATCAAATCAGGTTCAATCAGGTTGAGTTAGACAGATTAAACCAAGTTTGATATGGTTGAATTTTACAAAATATACCCATATCAAGAATGTTAACATTTCAGAAGAGTATTTATTGTAATTTAATAAAATTGGGTAGAGACGCTGTCATTTGTTAGAAAGATTATTAATTATATTTTTTCTAGAAGAAATAAAAATAAACTATCGATATATTTCGTAAAATTTATGGGAATTTTCAACGTGTGATACCCTTACTTGGAACATGTAATGAAATAAACATGATAACTTACTTTGAGGTAAGTGTCGATTGCTCTATAGAGGCCATCGTCTAATGAACGTGCATGGCTAGGCAAAGCACTAGCAAGTGCCACAAATTCTTGTATTGTCAAGTTCGAGTCCAGTGCAGCTTCCGCTAAATAGGAATCCACCAGCTTCGCCACCTTAACCAGTGTCGCGCCGGTTTTCACGGCCGCCTCGTCGAGACTCATGAACCGCTCCACTAGCCGGAGCACCAGCTCAATCTAATACAGTACCACAAGTGTGGCTGAATGATGGTATCATAAGCTCCTTTAGCGACGCTTGGTCCAGTTGCAATGAAATCCGCCTCTCTAGCTCCGCCCTGTTACATTATTGGAACAAAATCATTTACCTTGAAAAAATCATGTCAGGTAATAGTCAGTAAATTAGAGGAAAAAAGTCACACATGTGATTTTAACTTTTTGGGTTTTTTCTTTTTATCCTCAGAAAAGATTTGGGATAAATATCAAATTTTGTTTCTAAATTTTATATAAAAATTTAATTTAGTATCTAAACTATAAAGTAGTCAATTTAATATCCAATCAAACATTTTGTAGTTAAAATTTGCACAGTTTACAAATATAGCAAAGGTAGAATATCATTAAATTTTTAAATACTTCTAACACTGGCTAACCCTAATAAGCTACTTTATAACATTAGAAAACATAGAGAATAATGTTATTATGGTGGTAAAAATAGCTACAAAAACTTTGATTAAGTATTAAGTTGACAACTCTAAAGTTCATATACTAAATTAATTTTTTTTTTGCAAAATTCAACCACCAAATTCGACATTTTCCTAAAGATTTAGTGTCATGAATTAAAATAAAAGGTAATTAAATTAAGCATTTGGCATGGAATAAGAAGATAAATTATTAATTTGACATTCAAAACTAATTATTTAATAATACGACGGATTATAATATCAAGAAAATATTATTTATCGATGCTAATAATATTGTAAAACAAAATCTTTATCAAAATTAAGGTTCTATAGCTCAATTTGCTTAAAATATTGTCTTTTATATAGATGGTACCAATTAAATTTTCTTTTAATTTTTTGCTAATATATTTTTGTTTAAGAATGTGATGATAAAAGCATTATTGTAATCATTGAAGACAGTGATGAATATTTGTCTTTTAGGATAATAATAATTCCGCCAGCCCCACCATGCATGCCATCATTTTCTCATTTCTAATCTTCTTTTTTCCCCCACACCACAATCATTTTGTTCATTATTCCGCGCCGAAATTTTATCAAAGTTAAAAAAAGTGAACTCATCAATTGAAAAATACCCCACGTATTTAACTATAATTTAGATAAAGGTGTCGCATATTCTCTGGTCATCTGTAGAACCTTTCGGAATAATGTTAGAAATAAAGCACAAAATCAAATTATGAAAGGAGAACACGCAAATTATTGTATTTTACGGTCACGCAATTTCTCTCGTTTCGTTTTTGTTATTTGTTTCAGTCTAGTACATCCATATATATCTGTTTGGATGGTGTATATTTCATATGTATTTGTATCTATATTAAAACGATATATATAAATATATTCAATTTGTATTTATATTTCATCTATTCAATCTTTTCATGAAAATTATCCATTTTTTTTAATCTCTACCTATTTATTGATAAACAATTTGTTAGATAAAATTAAAAAAAAATATATGTATTTACCGAAAAAAACTAGCCAACTAAACTATTATATTCCCATAGAAAATTTGATTGAGAATGCAACAATAATTGGTTTGAAAGGACACATTCGCTAAACTTTTCTCTATAACACCAATTTTCACAAATATCAAATATTATTATAAATACTAAATGTCAATTATTCTAATTAGTAGTTATAATAAGAAAACTAATCATTTTCTCATAACATTTTCTGCAAGCAATCACTTATCAATCCCATCAACTTCCAATATCATCTATCACAAGATATTAATTATTTAGAAAAATACCATACTGCTAAGGTTTAAGTAGTTTGATTGATAAGATTACTGTTTCTTATAGATATGGTGTATATTTCCTAAACAATTTCATTTTAATAAGTCAATATTTGAATAACTATTCATTCATGCTCAAGAGAAGTCAAACTTTAACTAAATTGTTTTTAACCCCTTCATCTTTTCACTAAATTAACTTCTTCTTTTTTTTCCATAATATATCATGGAAATCGAAAATGATTTTTAAACCCTTAATAAGTGCTCATAAATTACAGGCATATTCTTTAAAATGAAATGTATTAAAATAAGAGAAAAGGTGAAATAAAATTGGCAAAATGACCAAAAATAAAATAAAATTTGGCATGGTATTTTCAATAATAAAAGTAAACACTAAATGTGTAAAAAAATAAAAAGATAAATATAAATGAAATGAAATCGCTATTTTACTTCCACAAGACGAATAAAATTCTTCTTCAAAAGCCAAAATCTTTAATTCCCAATTTTATTCATGTATACCAAAAGCAACAATCCTTACAAAAATTGTTCAGACAGATCACATGTCTAATATATATTCATCAAATAAATATGTGTATATATATATATAATTAGATAAATAAATAAATACCTGCAAGTAGCCTCGACGCCGACCATGTTAGCAGTCCGGAGCAACCGCAAGAGAAAATTACAAGGAACAGAATCTCTCTCCGCCGGCAAAACTCCGACCAAATTCTCCACAAAAAACCTCTTCTTCATCCACAAAGCCGTGACGCTTTCCGGCGACGAGTTTCCTCCATACTTAGTATCAAAATCAATAGCTAAACCAACCTTATTGTCCGCCGCTTCGTCGCATAAAAGGTCAGGAAGCCATTTGGAAGAATAGTGCGCAATAATCGACCCGACCAAGTCAGGCCGGACACCCTTGGCCTTGATACTTGCTAGGGTTTTGACAAAGTAGTCCATGTCTAAGATGCATGCGTCGTCAAATAACCAGCAATGATCATCAGCTACGAATTGAGACGTTGTTTTTGGTGGAAATGCGGCGGATTCCGGAAGGGTTAGCTTGTTCATGGTGGTGGTGGAAGTTTTTGCTGGGGAAGAGGAGGGAGGAGAAAGGGGTTGATTTACTATATACATACCTTTTGGGGCGTTGTTGAGGCTAGACATAGTGTGTATGCTCTTGGCCAATGGACGATGATTATAAGTTGTATGGCATTTTTTGTTTTCTAGACCTTTTTGGCCGCTATATATATGTCATAAAGATTAAAGATGGTGTAAAAAAATTAAAGGAAACATCTTAAAATGAAAAATTTACTACATATAAGGGTAAAATGGAAGGAAAGAACAAAGACGGTGTGAAAAGAGAAAGGAAACATCTCGAAAAAAAAACTTTACTAAATATGAGGGCAAAATGGAAAATTTTATGATTTAATCATATTTTTTTAAGGAGCTGGTCTTGTTAGTTATTTAATAACTCAAGTTTATATTTAATCACCCTTACAATAGTGAAATACTTAATATATTTTAATGGTAAGTTAATTGATTGAGAAAAAATTCCTTCATTTTTAAAATAACTGCTTTTCATGTTTTATATGCATATTCTATGTTAAAGTTATTACCTATATTGGGACATTTCATGTTGTCTAGTTCCTTTGTCATGTTCGTTTTCATTTCTGTTATGTATCTAATTTATCTCTAATTAAAATGTTATTAATATTTTAGTTAGGTTGAATAGAATTTAGGATTGAGAAAGCTTATGATATCAGTTTTACAAATCTCAATTACATTTTCTTTATTTATAAATCATCAATATCTTTTATGCTACTTTGACATACATTTATATATTGATTGAACTTTATAACCATGGATTTAACCCATGTGAACATTATCATCATTCACCAATAAATTCCAATCCACGTATATTATAGATAAGAAATTCTAAGCTTTCATTTTTCAAATCTAAATAAATAGTAGGATGGAGAAAGCAAGTGAATACCTACTTTTAAAATTTTTATTTTCCTATATTTTTCAGTTGTTTTCTTGGAGCCCTAAGAAATGAATTAGGAATATACCTTTTTAATTTTATTGAACTATGTTGTGTTAAAGAGATGATGAAGATTGAGCCAAACTTGTTTAATAACTTACCGCATGACAACACTCTTATTTATGAGCTAGAGGTCCTTAGTAACTAGAATTATTAAAAGAACTGTTATCGTATATTTTCAACTCAATCTATTATTATCAATAGCCTCATATCCTAATAACATTACTACTCATCTTCTAAGTAGGATGGACCACATTTGAATCTCTCTCCTGTGTTGTAATAGCAAAAAGAAAAAAAGAAAGAAAAAAGAATAATCTCTCACTAAATTATTAAATAGAAGAAGAGAAAGAAGAATGAGTGGTGGTAGGGTTATCTATAATAGAATAATCCATCTAAACAAATATACGGCAAAGCTAACATTCATTTTTTCAACAAAAAGATAAATTCATGAATAGTGATAGACATCCTCTTTATTTTAGCAAGATTTTTAATTCCAATGATGTGACATTGAGGATGGAGTATGCATTTTGGTATTAATTTTCATCTTAAATTTTTTGCTACAAGTAAACTAGCTGAGTAAAATTTCTCCTTCAACAATATGCTTTGTAATCTTGATAAAATTTAAAAGAATCAAGTGAGAGGTGGAAGATCAATGTAAATTTTAAGGGCTAATTCTCTCATTAGTGTTCGTGGTGTATGCAATAATACATATATACATAGATATAGTGCATCAATGTCGAAGAAATCCAAATTTAAATTTTTAAATTTAATACTTAACCTAAAAGAACATGGTATGAATTAAGGAGATGAAGGTACTCCACCGTCTAAACACAAGGAACCACCAATCACTCGATCAATTGACTTGGTAGCAGGCGATCATCCAGGGCTATATAGAGGCAACTTACGAAGACTTCCCAAATTTAGTAGGAATTTATCATGTTGCTATGCTTCATCTTTGAGTAATTTTAGGACATCCTGTCAGAAATGTGCCTTATTCAATATGATTTATAAGGCTCCATTATTAGACATTTCAGTAGACTCCTAGCCTTTCTATGGTTTTTAAAACATGACTTACACAAAATAATATCGCATTGATATTGAGTTATTTCTTACATATCCCTGAATTAAGATGGGAATCTTATCTTTAGGGTTGTTAGCATGTAGATTAGAACTATGAATCCATGTCTTTTGCTTGTACACTTGGAGATAATGATTTCTTATAAGGAGGGGGGAAAAAAAAGAAAGAAAATCCTTTTGAGTTGTTAAAGTAGTATAAATTTATAACGAAAGGACATATTGGAACCATTGGAGTTTTTGGAGCATATATGTCAAATGGGTGGAGTGTAAGCATAAAATAACGTTAAGAATGATTAATGTGCTTTTATGACTCTTGTCTTTAATGCCAGAACATGAGCCATAATTTTTCATTGGAATATTTATACATTAACGAAGCTTGTCCTCTCTCTTTCTCATGTATCCGTCTCTTGCATTAGAGACACAAACAAAACTCACATGCACAAGCAAATGAAAGCCAGGCTTGCTTAAGGATGTACCCAATGGGCAAATATGATAAAATTTTGTCAGGAATCTCAAGAGACTAATAGTGACATTGGATGGTTATATACCCAAAAAAAACAAATAGAGCATGTCTATGCCGGAAGAATTTCATTGAGAAGTCAATTACATTATATTTCCTTGTGAAGATTAAAAATAGTATAAACAAACTAGGTATACCTTTGTGGGTGCTAGTTTTAATGATTCTTTTGTTTTTGTGAAGTACCATTTTTAACTAAAAGCTTCATCCAAAGCAAATACGCTACATGGATTGTGATATAATTAATTCGTAAGAACATGTTTAGATATTTATAATCACAAAGGTCAAAAATTTTATCAGATTTTACCTATTATTAAGTATTACACGTGATATCTCACTTAAAGAGTCGAGTTTTTGTTTCCTGGCATGAAAAATGACTACCAAGGGCTGACTTCTTGTATGCTAGAAATAATGTTGCGTTTGTGGAGCAATACAGAAACCTCGTGAGGTTCCATTCCGTGTTTGTTTCTTTCGGATGCCACCCATTTTTCATTTGTTTGATTGCTTAAAGGCTGCATCATCTACAGCCCATGTGGACCCAAAAGAACACCTGCCCATCTTGCCCAATTTGAAGGAAGGTACGACTTGTGTTTAAAAGTAAAAATAGAGCAAGTAATTATTTGTTTTATTTGGCAATAGAAATTTGCATAGCCAAATAGCCATTTGTGTGTTATTGCGTTGGTAGCGTTTGGATTTTGGCCTTACAAGAACATTAAATAATTAAAATCAAACCGCTACCTAATTGAGAATTCCTTTATTTTTTGGAAAATACCCTTTAAACCTTTTTTGATATATGTAAATAATCAAGGCTTAAAAATTACTAAAAGCTTATAGTGGTAGGTGAGGATGGAAGGTAACATTAGTTGTCATGTCAAAAGACAAACAAAAGTGACGCCAACCTTATGAACAAATACAAAAATTTTGGTAAAATACCAAAAAAAAAAAAGCTTAGTTCATCTGTAGAATGAAAAAGTAATAGCTGAAGTCATCTAATGTGTAGTGTTCATCAACTACTATCTTAAATGACTCATTGTGGCATAATGCAATATATACAGTAAACGGTATATAGTGAGGATGGACTATCATAGTTAACATCAGATATCACTGGAAAAGATAACATACGCAATAAGTTATAACAAGTGTATAAGAAGAAAAAGGAAATAACAAATTAGGGCATTGACCCTTTTACTAAGTTATTGTTATATTTTTCTTCCCCCTCTTCTTTTATGAAGTCGTAAACCTTTTAATGTGGTCAAAGCTTTTATCGTCTACCTTGCAATGGCATAACACACTCTTAAATTAAGACAAACTAAACACCTAAGAAACTTATAGAAATATCATAGAGAAAATATTGCATTTTCTCATAGATTTTGTTGGTGAGATTTTCTCTAAATCGGTTCCCCAAGTTTAAGACCGACCTATAAGGCTACCTTCGCCACAAGCAACTAAAGTAAAATTGTATGCCAACTAAATTATACTATTGTTGTCATGGTTCTCACCTTCTCATAAAAGCACATTACTAATTTAAGTAAATATGCCCGCATCGGACCACCCTAGTGTACTCTTAGTTTATGTAGAAACCCTTAGAGACACAACAAGGAAACTTATATGAGAAATGTATGCTCACCTCAAGACTAATCATGGCTAAATTAATAGGTTACTCATGAGTATTTTCAACCACTTAGCCTAAAGGCTCATAGCTAGTGTTGATTTGGTATTAACTGTTTGAACTTTATAAGTTATTACTAATTCTTTTCCACAATCCATTACTCTTATGAGGTATTACAAAATACAGAATGTACTCCTTATAAGACCTCACAATTGAGTTCAATTCTTCCCTCTTTTTGAAAAGAAAGTCAATCATTCTAGTTAAAAATTAAATCTTCTATCACTTCATTGATATTCTTCACAGGTTATTTAGTTTCTTCTAACATTATTGAAATATCACTTGGAAATTTGAAATTAGTTGATAATATGTTTGCTTGAAGGCAAGTGGAAACTTTTTTTTGCACATTAATTTTCGACCTAGATGAAGTTATTTCAAGATTCAACGACAAGTATTTTTTAAGAGAGGGGCAATAATGCAAATTAACTAAAGAAGAAAAAATATGGAGGATAATTTTCTTACTAGATTTCTATTTTATTTTGTGTTACTTAGACTTAATATGAATTAATTATTATCTTTTATTTTATGCTATTAAGATCATTTTATTATATAGGACTTGATACAATTGATATTTTATTTTAGATATCAAATCTTAGTTAAGTTTTTATTTTATCCTATGGATGGACAGAATTCATAAAAGACATAAAAGTTATTTTTTTTGTTGGCATGATACTTTTTCTTTGTGTATAATTAGCAATGTGATCTCATCAATGCCATATTGGTGTGAGACATTTAAGAAATTCATTGATGTATAATGCCATAACATCAAATCATAATTTAGCTGTATGAGATATCTTTGCATGTTTTTTTCTTTTCTTTTTCATTAAAAAAAAAAGAAAAAATACTTCTTTTCTTTGATTGTCTTGCATTAGGGGTGTAAGGGTGTAATGAGTGTTGGCGAGTTGAATTTGTGGCTTGTTCTCTACCAAACTTGGTATAGAAAAACTTGTTATAGATGCAAGAAAAATGTATAAATATTGTAACAAATAAAAAAGTATAATCTAATTAATTGAAATATAGATTATAAATTTTAAGCTTCCGTTTCTTTAAATCTAAGTAAAAAGTAGGATAGAGAAAGCAGGTACCTACATCTCAAAATTTTATTTCTCTATATTTTCACTTATTTCCTTTGAGTCCTAAGAAATGAATTAGGAATTTTCATTTACCCCTAAGAGAAGCAACCAAACCTATTTTATATCTTAGTGAAAGATAGCATTCATACCATATGAGATGTGAAGAATTTGGTAACTAGGATAATTAAAGAGCTGCTGCTGTTTATTTTCAACTCAAGAAAAAGAAACAGAAGGAAGTCCAAGTTGAATTCTCCATAATAGGATAATCGATCTAAACAAATGCACGACAATGATAACTTTTCATTTTCAAGGAAAAATAAATTTATTAATAATGATAGATACTCTCTTTATTTTACCAAGAACTTCTCAATGATGTGAAATTTAGGATGGACTATCGATTTTGGAATTATTTTTCATCTTTAATTCTTGAGTTATAAGTACACATGTTCAAGGTTCCATTCTAAAAGGGGAATCGAGCTGGTTGCAGTTTTCAAGCCAAAATCGGATCATTGGCTTGATTGGTTCCAAAACTAATTAGGGAACCATCGATTTCCAGACCCTAAGCGACTCTTCAAGTTATAACTGAGTAAAACTGGTGATTCCAACCTAAACGATTTTAAAAAAATTAAAAAATAATATTAAATATATAATTATTAAAATTTAAACTATTCCATTTAAATATTAATAATTATTACATATACGTAATATCTAATGTGTTTTTATTAACAACACAACAAATAGATATAACTTAAAAACATGTCTAATTTAGTTTATATAAACTTCTACTTAATGCAAAATCTCTTTTCTTAATAATCCAAGACTATTTTTTTATTGTAATTTTCTTTTTAGTCTCCAAAGTATTTTGTATTCTTATATTACTAACATTACAATTAATATTGGATATCTTTGTATATAAAAAGTGCACATCCACAACAAACTTTTAAAATTTTTTTAAATACTTTAATACTATTAGACCCAATTATTATTTTGAGTTTAAAATTATCTTATTAAAAATTCATTTGTTTATTTTTTAATTTTGACTTGAACAAAACATTATATGATTGTATGGTTCCATAACTAGAAACCTCAGGTTCCTCTATTCCAAAATCCAAACCAGTGACTTCAATTCGATTCAGGTCTAGAACCGTGATAGTATCTAGTTACAAGTAAACAAGTCAAGTAAAATTTCTCATTAACAACATGCTTTGTAATCTCTTAATAAATTTTAAAGGATTCAAGTGAGGGGCTGAAGAGCAATTTAATTAATTCAAAGGACTAATTCATCTATAGGAATGAGTGGTATATGCAATAATTCATGTATAACAAGAGTGCCTTTCGGTTTTGAGTTTGTCTGATTACTTGCCTAAAAATATCAATTCTTAAGCTCAAGCTAGACTAATATTCAATATGATATAAACCAAACTTCTAAATAAAATGATTATTCTAAGTTATTCATTTCTAACCTATAGATATTGATCTAAAAGTTATAAATCTAATACCCTTATCCTAAAATATCTTTAATTTTATGCTTTAACCTTTCCTTTTTCCTTTTCTTTTCTCTGCCTTTCCTTTTCTTTTCATTTTTGTTTTCTCTTTCTTCCTATTCTTCTTCCTTTTCTTTTCTTTTCTTTTTCTTCAATTCATCTCCTCCAAATCTCAATTTTAAGAGGACTAAAGGAGAGATCAAAGTTAGAAAAAAAAAGATAGGAAGTGGAAATTAAGTTAGAAATGGATTCAACAACAAGAGAAGAAGATCAAAATTGCATGTGTTTGCCAAAAGATAAGTAAAGTTGTTTTACTTTGTTTGATTCATTGTTTCTGTATATATATATATATATATATATATGATGGATTAGTGCTAGATATAAGTAGAAATTGTGATAAAGTTGGTAAACAATGGATATATGAATATGCAAGATTTCTAGGTTAGCATATATATTTATAGGTTAGATGATTCATGCCTTGATTTAAAGTTAAATGAAGTAAAACATGAATATATAGATGTTAGAGATTATGATTCTAGGTTTATATGTTAATTGTAACATGTTAGATGTTAGATGTTAAAAAATGATGTAAACCAAGTAGTAAAACAAGTAAAGTTTTTAAAACAAAGAACAGGACAATGAGCACAGGGCATGTAATAGTCATGCTCTTTATTTTTAACACACGAAGAGAAACGTGGTTGAAACACCATCAATTATATCCAACCGTATTTCTCTTTTATTCATATTATACATATATTTCCAAAGCAGCACGACTAAATATAAGGCCTTACTTATCTCCTCGTGTTCCTTTATGTTTCTCGCATGTATAATTTGTCAAGTGAAACATGGTTAGAACACGAGCTAATGTTTCTAGTCATGTATCTCGTCGAACCCTCGAAGTAAGACCCCTCAACGAGAAATACGAGGGGAACATGCCTATATATATCTCACAATGTTTCTCTATAACTTATATATGCTTGGTTTTCCATGAAACACGGGCAAAGCACGACTTATGTATTACATTGTGTTTCTCTTTTGTGTATCACATTGTGTTTCTCTTTTATGCATCACGTCGTGTTTCTCAAATGCTTCTATTCAAAGAGAAGCATGACTGAAACATAGCTTAAGATATCACGCCATGCTTCTCTCTTATCTCCAAAACATAAACAAGCATAATAGAAACACGATGCAATGTATTTGATTGTGTTTCTTCTTATGCATATACACAAGGTGAAACACGACTATGCACATGATCGTGTTCTTCATAAAAAGTTAAATACAATAGATAAATGATAGTTGATGTGTTATACTAGTTAAATGATATCATTAAGCATAAGTTAAGTGAATTTATAGATTTATCAATAATTGGATTAAATATAGAAGTTAGATATCAAAATGAATTTAGTTAATAAGCATAAGTTCAACATGGCTTAATGAACTTCAATGAGCTAAAATGACTTAGATGATTAAATTTAATCAACTTGGCATATAATAGGTTTAAATGATTAATTCTAATCAATTTGGCTAAGATTAAGTTAAAATAGGCTTGAAAGCTAATAATTGGCTCAGACTAATGCGTTAGGTTAAACCATGTATTATATGGGGAATATATTGTTTCAAATATATGCTTACTTAGAAAATAAGTCTTTTTGAATATGAATATTTTGATGATGTTCTTATGATAAATAACCATAAACAAAGAGAAAAGAAATACTTTAACAAACAATGGCAAACTGTCCATATCTTGGCAGGGCAATCTTTGTAACCATAGCAGGGTTCCTAATTAGTGTCTGATTAAATAGGAATTTAAAATAAGTTTGATATAAATGGATAATTAAATCAAATGCTTATATGAGTTTGATTATTAAAAAAATATATGGATAGCTAAATTACCAATTGAGATGGCATCTGACCTATCCTCTGTCTCTGTTTGGATTTCAAATATGAAAGATACGCAGTGACGTGCTTGCTATCTATTAAGATAGGTATTCCTAAATGAACTAAAACTTAAAGATGGCCCAATAACTAAGTGTTGCTTGTGCGTGTGTCATCTAATCAGGTCTGGGGAGTGATAAACTTATCCCGAGCAAGGCACAATAGTTAGGTACTTAGGCCACCCTTTATCATGATAAAATGGTATGTCATTATGCAATAGCGATTCACGGATAGCCAATGGGGCAAACGGTATCATCTTAACGTCTGTATTGATCCGCGAGAAGTAATATAGTAGGGATCACGTTTATGGGACCAGTTAAGCCTTATATATTATGCACTGTTATGGGTAAAGTGTGTAACAGCTGTAAACCATAAATGAGGCTATTTTCTCTTTTTCGATTAGATATAAGAGATATAAGTATCCAGGCCGCTTATATCAACCCTCTGAGGAGCTGCTATTACTCAGAACCCCCAGATTCTAAAGAGTGCAATTGGAGTGTGAGTGATATAGTGTTGATTTTTTTAATTTAATTTAAAGATAATAAACTATCATTGTTGCATTACATTTAGTTAAGATCGTGTCTCACTTTGAGTGTGGTTGTGTTATTATGTACTAGACTTTGGCTCATTATTGTTGTTGTTATTCTTTTCAAGTGCTATTTCGATGAGATGATAACGGTTTAGATATTGATGGTGATGACAGTTTGGATGATGATGATGTTTAACTCGGTTATGGGCGATCCTAGAAGTTTGAGAGGAGGAGTTAAGTGTAGTAGGCTGATGGATTATTTGTTTTAGTATTTATTTTATTTTGTTTAAAAAACTGAATATATCTTTTGAAATATATATTTTCTATAAGGGGTTGGTTATGAAGCTCATATGTTTTGTAATTAAGCTTTTAAAGCTTTATTTAAGTGGAAGTTCTTCCACTTCTATGAGTGAAAGTTAGAAATGTTTTTATAAAGTTTTTTTCTGATGTTAATCTAGTTGTTTCCGGAATCTAACTAAATGATTTCAGTAATGAAAACCGGTTAATAATGTTCACGATAAACAATCCTTTAAGGAAGCATGTGTGTGTAGCATAATAGGGTATTATACGTGACCAAGGGATTTGGCATTGCCTAATGTTAGATCCAAGTAAGACGGCTCCTTCCACACAAGATTGAAGATAATGATTTCTATTATATATATAAATAGAACGCTAAACTTGTAGGTGACTAAGCTAATTGGAACCGTTGAAGTTTATGGAGCATGTAGGCCAGATGGGTGGGTTGTAAGCATAAAATAACGTTAAGAATGTCCATCTCAAAAGATTAAGGTGCTTTTTATGATTCTTGTCCTTAATACCAGTAAATAAGCCATAACTTGTCATCGGATGGAATATTTCTCTATTAATGAAGCTTGTCGCCTTGTCCTCTCTCTTTTTTATAAATCTGTCCGTCCCACTAGAGACACAACTAAAACTCACATGCACAAACAAATGAAAGCCAGGCTTTACTAAGGATGTACTAATTGGCCATATATTATAGAAATTCTCAGGAATCCCACGAGACTAATAGTGACACTTGATGGTTACATACCCCAAAAGGGCCAAAGCCAAATGAGACTGAAAGACTATCGTTGAGAAGTCAATTACATTATATTTCTTTGTAAAGAATAAAAATCGCATAAAAAATTGTAGGGTACCTTTGTGGGTGCGAGTTTTAATAACAATTTGTTTTTGTCTACTAACAAGACAGATTTTATTAAAAGCGATACGCCACCATATATACAGTAATAGGTAAAAACATGATAGAATATCTGTAACCACATTTGCTATTCATCCAAATACAATGGATGAAAGATTGAGCATTTATTAAATTTTACATAAGACTAAGTATCATATATGAATCGAGTCTGTTTGTTTTTGGCAGGTTACAGCTACAATACAAACACTTTTTTCTAATAAATTATTTATAAAGAATTAGATAAATAAAAAAAATGACAGTTCATATTAAAAGATCAAATATATATAATATAAATGTAAATCGAATATATTTACATATATCATTTTGAAAAAGATATATATACAGATGAAAAACAGACCATCCAAACAGATCCATCGGAAGTTGCTGGTAGCATGGAAAATGATTGTGGAAGTTAACATAGGGAGATGCTAAAAATATATTGTTGCTTTTCTGGAGCAATACAGAAACCCTATAAAGTTCCACTTTTCGTTTGTTTCGGATACCACCCATTTTTCATTTGTTTGATTGCTTAAAGGTTGCTCATCTACAGCCCATGTGGACCCAAAAGAAAGCCAGCTCATCTTGCCCAATTTGAAGGAAGGTACGACTAATGTTGAAAAGTAAAAATAGGGCATGTAAACATTTGTTTTATTTGTTGATGAGAAATTTGCATAGCCAAATTGACCATCTGTTTGTTCATTGAGTTGGTAACATGTGGATTTTAGCCCTGCAAAAATGTTGAAATGTTAAAGTTGAGTAGCTGGTTAAGGATCTGTTTATGTCGTTGAAATATTCTTTAAATTTTTTTACATGTCAGCGAGAGTAATGATGGAAGGAAAAATAGTCGTTAAGTCTGAAAATAAATTGAAAGAGGAAAAAAAAAATCTTGAGATGAAGTGTTAACCCATCAACAATACGAAGGCTTTAGCAAAATGCAAGATTAGGTTGGCCTAAGACTAGGAATAGAAATGAACCGAGCCGGTTCACAAACTATTCGAGATTATTCGATATTTACTTGAGCTATTGAGAAGTTTATCGAGCCGAGCTCAAACTTTATATATTTAGCTCGATTAGTTTCTGATCTAATCAAGTCTTCTTGAACTCTAATTGAGTGTATATATTAATTAAATCAAATCGAGTTTGATATTGCAGACACCCCATTTTTGTCTCGCATAATTTGATTTGATAATATTAGTTTTAGCTTGGAGAAAAAAGTACCCAAAAATTTAAAATAAAAAAGATTAAAAATTATTTAAAAATAGATCATGTTGGAGTCTGTGGTGGCCATGGAGTGGTTCAATTAATTACTCTTGATGTGAAATAGTAATTGGAAATCTAAATTGCATATGTGATTTGATGAAATACAAGTCTTACAATTTATCTAATTTGTTTAAATTTCATATAATATATAGAAAATAGAGGCTCAAACGAAATCCCAATTAAAATAAAATTGCACATTTTGTGGTCATCTAGTGTATCGAGATAAATTGAAATTAGCTCAATTTTTTTTCATAAAATGGTATACAATTTCAGACGATTTTGGCATTAAACTATACCTCAATCCAATTTAAAATAACTATTTTATGGAACTAAAACAACTAGTAATACTCGTAATTTTTTTTTCTAATTATTTATTTTCATATGCAAATAGAATTTAAAGAAAAATCAGTTATCTAAATTATTTGAGATCGAGCCAATTATTAGCTTGAGCAAATAGCATACTATGAGGATCTATACCATATTTGGCTAGCTTTTTGAAATAAAAAATAATGATAAATCAAATGAAAGGAAATGAAAATCAAGAAAAATCAAAACAAGTAAAATGTTTGTTTCATGTTTAGTAAGTGACGAAGGAAATGAAAGAAAAAAAAAGAAATGAAGTTAATAATTTTATTACTCTTATATTATTTTTATAAAATATGTATTAAAGAAGATAAATAAAAATGTTTAAGTCATTTTCTTCACTTTCTGTTGGTTTTTCTTACTTTCCTCCTATTTTTGGAGAAAAATATACATACCTTATTTTTGCTTTGATTTCTCTTTAAATCACTTTATTTTTCACCTATTAAACATATCCAAATACATGCATTCCATCCTATTTCTCCCCCATTTCTTTCCTTCGAGCGTTCCAAACACAGCATTAAAATTCCATGTCGTTACAAATGAAGACCTAGACATACTGGAATGGGACAATGACCAAAACGCCATTAGAAAACCACGTGTCGCTAGTACACTGGATTGTGGACCTAGTAGACATCGACTTCTTCCCCATCATGCCTGCAGTAACACAAGTCTATATGGCCACCTTCTGTGCGAATTTCTAGCTCAATTTGGACCTTCTTTCTTTTCATAACTTCACCAAATTCAAGATGAAGTCTTGAAGTGCTCATAGAGCCCCAAATTATGTGCAGATGCAAATGGGAAGGCATTCAAAATTGTCTTCAAGTTGAGTGAAAAATATGCATACTATTTAAATCCAGTCAAAGAAAGATAACAAAATTGATGTTTTTCAATGCTTTTTGAGGGAATTAAAAGATGCAATTTGGCATTAGAGAGAATCAAGATCTCAATTTGATGGAGATTTCTAAACGAAATTAATAAAATCAATATCATTTTGATCAAATTCAATGAAGAAAATTTGAAAATATCCATTTCATCAAGAGCAAACACTCAAAAATCACTATTATTGATAATATTACATATTTAAAGTTAAGGTTCCGAATTTCTTTCCTCGAAATATCTCATTTGCAGGAATTTTTAGGGAAAATCACCGCCTAATTTGGTAGCTTGAAGCCCCTCCGAGGTCACCGAAGTCATCACCAACCAAAGCTGCCACCGGAGTCGCTATTGGCGCACTAGGAGCCACCACTTTTGAGCCACTTTTGGACAAACCAACACCACCGGAGTGTCCAACACCCTACTACCATTGCCACTAAACCTTACCAAAGTCCTTAGATTACATCTCACTGGACCGCTGCCCCATTTCCGAATCCGACTTGTCTGGGTTTGTCTTCGTGCCTAAAGTCCGTTCCACATCCTCCCACGCTCTGGTAAGTCATGTCGCACTCTTTCTTTTCTTTATTTCTTTATTTAATTCATTTAATTAAAATAGAGTTGGTAACAGAAAGAAAATATAAAAAGAACAATACAAATAAATAAAAATAGGACAATGAAAATAATAATAACTAGTAGAGGTGAGCAAGTATAGGGTGGGTAGAGTATTAAAATATTATCCGTATCCTATCTTATAAGGTATAAAGTATTGAATTTCGTACCAAACCTGTCTTATGGCTCCTTGTACATATCTTATACCATATACTGTGCCCTGTAAAATCTACAACGTATAAGATCCTATGAAACCTATAGTTTATTTTTAAAAAATCCCTATATTTTTTTCTTCTTTTTTAAAACATCAAGTATATAATTTTTTATGTATTTTCATATGATATGTAACATTGTCTTATTTTCATACATTTAATACAAATAGCATGTGAAAAAGAAATTTAAAAAGTAAATTTAAATATCACAAGTTCTATAATATATAATTTATTTATATGTGAAAGTTGAAACCTATAACAAATACTTGTAGAACATATTTATGATATTAAACAAAATTATAAAACTTATACAAAATTTCAAAATTAAAAACTTTATAATTACTTATTTATATATTAATTAGTATTATAATATAAACAACATCTCTATATAATTTGGAGTTCAAGTACGTATATACAACCATAATTCTTTTAAAATAAAAATAACAAGTCATTCTAAACTAAAATAGTACAATTCTTCTATAATAAAATCTTTTGAAATATAATCTATAAATAATAATCTGGAATATAAGTGGTTGCAAAATAAGATATGAATAATAGTTATTTATTATATATTAATATTATTATATAACATTTAACAAAGTAGATACATGATACGCTAGAACCTGTATCTTTTACTATATAATACAGGTTCCAAGGTGGATACAAAATCTGAAGATCTCATACTCGAATCCTATCCTATCCTATAAGACAAGTTCTAAAAAGCTAATAACCCTACCCTACCCTATCTTGTAGCCTTAATATCCAACCAGACTCTACCAGGCTCAGCAGGATCCAAGTGGGTACCCTGTCCGATAGGATTACCTGCCCACTCCTAGTAACTAGTATTGTAAATAAAAATAACCAAAATAAATAAATAAATAAATGAAAGAAAAAGGTTGTAAATATATTAGTGTATATAGGTATAAGCATAAATAACTATGACTTTAGGCATGTAAGGCAAAATAAAATTATGTATTTAATTGTAAAACTTGTTTTATCAGTTAGAAAAATCTATTTTCCTAATTAAGGTTAATATCAAATTCGGTATCTAGACTTTGCCAAAAAGTGCAATTAGGTACTTTAACTTTTAAAAGTTCAATTTTAATTCATAGTTAAACTTTTTGATGCTATTTTTGGTACCTCGTTTAATAACGTTAAACTCTGTTGATGACATAAACGTATGGATCAATCATGATGTGACATGTGTCAACTGATGAAGCATCTTATCATTTTTTATTTTATTTTCGCTTTGACGTAGCAACTTCTTTATTTTTATTTATATTTTCATTATAATTTATTTTATTTTATTACAATTAATAGTAATTTTTTATTTAAATTAATGTTAAACTTTCATTCAAGCCCAAGTCCACACTTCTAGCATATCCATATAACCTAACACTGCAAGCTCATAGTTTATTCATAATCTTTTTTTCATCAATCATAATTTGCTTTAATTTTATATTATACACGACTCTATTTCGCAAATAGTTTTCTATGTACGACTAACTATAAATCAAAAAACATTGATAATGTATCACAAGGGAAGGGATGTTAAAAAATTACATTTGATTTGAACTTATCGATGTTAAAAAAAAACCTAATCTAAAACATGGATAATGCATCACAAGGAAAGGGATTTTGGCATTTTTCCAAGAATGAGAACCATCATCTTCTTCCTCCCAACTTTGAGCTTTTCTCTCTTCACCATTCTCTCTTTCTCAATAAGATCCCAATCTTTCACCTCCTAAACTCACCAACGCAACCAAACCAAGACCTCCACCACACCATGGCTACGCATCTTTCACAAACGTACCACCGCTCCACTGAACTTTAAGATGCCAACCAGAACTACTTACCACTCATGCACATACCAAGTTGACTCATCACTGAGTCACTAAGCTCAAACTCGTCTACATCACTACTACCCATTTTGAACTCATACTGCAATGATGAACACTTACCGCATCTTTTCAAACTCATGCTACTAAGAAAGAAGGACTCTTCAACTTTTGTGTCACTTTGAACCGATCCATGGCCAATAACCAGTTCACCTGAACGCATTCTTAGTAGTTTGATTTATTGGGACTAATGAAGAGTTGTTATCGGTAGTGTTGGTGCAGCAGTTCTATTCGTGTTCATTTAAATGTTGGAGGTGGGTTGTAATTGCCGTATTGAATTTTGGTACTTATAGGAATGGAATTTCTAAGGTGACTTCTTTATGTATTCTTCGGCATTCTAAGTTTATGGGGAGAGAGAGAAGCTAACCAACTTTTTAGAGAGAGAAAGAGATTTTCTGAGTGGAAGAAGTTACTTGAAAGTGTTTTCTACTCTCGCTAATTTTATGTTTGCTAAGCCACTACAAATGCAAGTTTTTAATAAAAATCAATTTGAATGCAAAATCCATCAACAAATAGGGCTGCAAACGAGCTGAGCTATTCACAAACTACTCGAGCTCGGCTCGGTTCGTTTAGCTAAACGAGCCGAGCTCGAGCTCTATCTCAGGCTCCTTTAGCTAAACGAGCCAAGCCTGAGTTTGTCCTCAAACTCATGAGCTAGCTCGCGAACAGGCTCATTATAAGCTTGTGAACAAGCTCGTTAAGAGCTCACGAGCCAAGCTCATGAACAGGCTCGTTTAATATATATATATATAATATTGATATGATATTATTAATATATATTAATGTAATATTATATATAATTATTTATATTAATTTAATATTATAAATATAATTATTATATTAATTTAATATTATAAATATAATTTAAAATAATTATATAAGCTAAACGAGCCAAGCTTAAGCTCGTTTAACGAAACGAGCCCAAGCTCGAGCTCAGCTCGTTTAGGCTTGCTTAATGGGCTCGGGCCTGAGCCTATATATTCCAGGCTCGTTAAAAGCCTGGTTCGGCTTGAGCCCGTTAAAAAATAAATAAGCCGAGCCCGAGCTTGCAAAAACCCGGCTCGGCCTGACTCATTTGCACCCCTATCAACAAGTGTACCGATTGTACAAGTATAGGCTAATGGTAGTATTCAAGATCATGATCCATAAGGATGTTGTGACTAAATACTAGATTATAACAATTTTACTCTAAGGTAAGCAACCAAATCAGAGTTTGGGATTTCTAAAGTAATTAAACTACTGAGAATTATCACTATAAATTATAAGTAGCCTAACACTAAAAATTATACTAACACTAAAACTTCCTTTAGAAACTCCTTTAGTAAATAGCTATAGGACTATAAAATGGTTTGGCTAAGACTTCCATTCATTGAGTTTTAGTTATAATTAAGTTTGTTCATTTGGATTTCAATTAAACCCACAAGAATTTGCTTCTCTCTCGAGTTACAAGATTTTAATTACAACATACATATCCCTCTTGAGTAACCATTTATAATCATTAGTTAAATAACACACTCATCTCACAAGTGTTACTATTATAATTGAATTTGTGATTCAAGCATGTATCTGTGTCAATAAACCATAATTTCAATTGCATTAAGAACGTGAGCTCTACAACGTGAGCCAAAACTGCACGTATCCATGTTGATTTTGAAATCGTACTTTCTATTTCAATTAGGTTCTTGAATCGCTTTTAAGTATCTTGAGCTCTAATTTATTAAACAATCCATAGATAGATTTTTACCGTGTAAATATTAAAATAGAAATAATCAAAATTAAAAATTAAAAAAACCTATTATAAATTACTAATCTACTACTTAAGAAATCCATAAACCCATCACATAATCTCTATAAATAAATTTAGCCCATACACAAAACATGATTTAATTCATTATAATAACCTAAGCACAATCCATAACAATAAATAATAGAGAGAGTATACATGAAATATTAGAAATGTGTTTCTAATGATTATGGATCCACTCTACTATGAATGTTCATGATGAACAGTTCCAAAATATGAGGTGAAGTGAGGTCAAGGTCAATGAGGTTGAGGTCAATGAATGAGATGAGGTGAGGTGAATGAATGAAGGATGGTGGAATGATACAGTAATGGATGATAATAAAGTGAAGTGTAAAAGTTATATATATATATATATATATATATAGGAAACGAGTGTGCAAAAAATGAAGAAATGATTAGAAAGTATGGATAGTTATATGAGGGTATGGTGATATAGATGTTGGTGATATTTAATGTGCAGTGATGTGACTTGTATGAGGAATGGTTGTTGTAGAGTGTATATATTCCTATAGAGTAAATCTCCAAAACTCTAAAAGTACAAAAGATGCTTCAGTTGGTCTCAATTAAGTTGGATATAGCTTAGAGGTTGGTGAGGAATAACTTAGATTAGAACTCAAGACAGTGCCTATCTTGAATGAAGCTCGAATTCAACTGCGGTAACTGTTCTAGATGGTACATATCTCTATCGAGCAACTCGAAAGTCTTCATGGAAAAACATGGCGCTTAGGATGTTCGCCAACAATGATGTATGGGCTGCTACTGCTTTGTATGATAGAGTCCAACCTGGTAGACATAAAGTTAGGTTGATCTGTTCTGTTCTGTTCTTGTTGAGCACTCGAGATAAGCTCATTAATTGGCGACATGATAAGAGTGCAGGGGCTAACTTGTATCTACTGCTATTGGTCGATGGATGAACATAATAGGAGCTCGATTGTCGCATATGTGAGCACTCAGATTCGGCTCAAGTTAGTTGCCATCAACGCTCGGTTGGAGGCTCTCGGCTGGTCGGTGGCATGGCTTCTTAGGGAGCTTGGTCAGTGTGTATAGCAGCTCATCCTGGAAAAATATGTCAACGGGAGATCATGTAGCTGTTTTGAAATGATCCAAACACCAATCATAAGAAATCAAAATCAAATAAATTCAATGGAATCAAATTAGATTTATGTACAAATTTAAATTGCTAATTTTTTTCAAAATTTCACAAATTAGTCTCTAACCGAAAACCTAGATTTATAAAATTAATAAAATTCAAATATTGAAATAAAGTGAATTATAAATCAATAATAGTTCTTTAAAAGGAAAATATTTACAAGAAAATCAAAACAATGTGGTTAAGGGCCTTGATTTTGCAAAATTGCGATTTCACCCTAAACCAGAAACTTATGCGAATTAAAAAAAAAAGTTTAAAATTTAGTTACTATAAATAAATTAGACTTATTTTAGACATTTAAACTGTTATTTGCATAAGAGATTAATTAAAAACCCTAAACTATTAAAAACTAGCTAAGGTGTCTATACACGTAAGATTTAGATACACAAAATCATGCCACGTGATAAAACCCTAAAAGGAGTTCCTTTTCTCCTTGTCTAAAACCTTAATTTTGCCATTTCCTTTTCCCATATAAATACTCCTTTTCTTTTCTTACCTTGTTTCGTTTTTTAAACTCTTTCAAGACCTAAGGTAAGGTTCCTTAAAACTTTAACCCCTTCCTAGTGCTAAATAATGGAATTAGCAAAGTATAGCACTAATTAACCCATGTGATGTCTTTTACATGAGGAAAATGGAGAGGATGAAGTAGTATTAGAAGAGGAAGAAGACCCACTATCGCAATAAAATTCGTGTCAATGTAAGCATGAGGTTTTAAGATGTTGTAATGTGAGTAATTTAGCATTTTAAACATGAAAACTGATGTGGGTGAGTTGATAGATGTTTGGAGTATTAAGAAATTAAGTTGTTGAGTAATTTTAGAGTCTTAAATTCCCTTCCAAATTGATGCAAGTGAAAACTATTATTTAGAACGAGGTAGAAATCAAAACTAACTTATTTTCATGAGATTATGATAGTTTTGGAGTTGAGTCTACTATGATAGTGTTAAATGAAGTTTTGGGTATGATTTGAAGGTTATGTTTTGTCAGAATGAGTTGTGGGTGATGGATCTTGGTGTAGTTGATATTGGAGGAAGTTAAATGAAGAGTTGCATGTGAAATGTTTTGGAAATTTTAAAGCAAATATGATTTTTTTATGGTTGCTATCAAAACTAGGAGTTTAGGCTTTTAACTTCAATTAAATGTATTTTAACAAATGAAAGATGAAAATGCAGGAGAGTAGACTTGAATACAGCCATATAATACATTTAAGATCATTTAAATTTGTTCCAAAACATGTTTTTGATGAAAATAATGTGTATAGGACGAAGTAGCACAAACCCAGAAAAACATAAGGAGATACATGCAATCATGTTCCCCTCATACTTCTCTCTATTTCAAAATTGCATTGAAGCCTAAAAGAACACGAGGGGATACATGCAGCTGTGTTCCCCCTGTGCTTCTCTCTGTTTGAAAGTGCTTTGAAGCCCAGAAGAACACGGGAAGATACATTCAATCGTATTTCCCCTATGCTTCTCTTTGACCCCAAATGAAGAACGAACACACTTGAAACATAATTAACCTATCTAGTCATGTACCAAAACATGAGGTGATACATCCTTCAATGTACTAGTTGTACTCTTGTCCAGCCCCTTGATAACTTCGACAATTCTTGCCCAAATTACACAAAACTTGACCTGGCTTTTCGCTCAATTAAGTAATCTTTCAAGACCTTCGAAATACAAATTTAACAAGTACTAATACCTCATTCACAATGTACATCACTCAAACACTTGAGTCTAAAATGACTCACACAAACTAAAGTAAGTTAAACTTAATAATTGGAATAGGATTCCAAGGACTACATGGGATTAGTGGATTTTGGAAATCAATTCTTGAAAATTCAAGAATCAAGGCCCACAAAAGTATATTCCATTGAGGTTAGTTGACCTAAGCCCTAAAACTATAACTTACATAATTAACTAGATAATTTAGCTAAATGAAACAAATGACCCTTTAAACATTGTCTTTGAGTAGATATAGTTAAACTAAAGTGGCATAGATGTAACAAACAATACAAAGAAAATAAAGGTAGTAAATGTTGAAGTAATCCTTGATTTCAATCATGAATAGTTGTTGGATATCGAGCCTAGAAAGGGATTTGAAAGCTCAAGCCAATTGACAAGTACGCAATAATTGCATGTTACTTGCTAGGATAATAATAATAATCGAACTAAGAATTTAAACTCGGCTTAATTAAGTATTGGTTACTACTTGGTCGCTTACTCCAGGAATAGCACCCTTATATTGGTTTGTGAATCTGATCACAATTCAAGATGACATGGTTATTTAGACACTTAAGCCATCATGAATGCATGGTTTGGGCTCGGCAGGTAATCGATAAGGAAATTTCCGAGATAGTACGAATGACTAGGAGTAGGTACAAAGTTGTGATAAGTTATACAATGTAATGAGACCCTATATAAGCATCATAATGGACCGTGCTCGGTAGCAATTTGTGAAAAGATGACCTAGACGATACTATTACCTCATTTTCTTTGTGGTAAGTTTTGGGGACTTGTGAACCCTCCTTTTTCGGTGTGTTATCCGCTAAGGGAACTCTACCTCTTTTATTTTGCGGGAGCAATGAGTACTCTTCTAATGTGTTAGTATTTCTGGAATGTTGGAAATACCTATTTGTTGATCTATAACTTAATTAAACTTAATTTATACTTGTTGTGTTAGCCTAGGCATGCATGACATGCGTGTATGTGTTTGGTTACTATATACTGGGCTTTACTGCTCATTTTTCACTGTTTCAGGTATCGATAATGATCACTTCGTGACCTTCATCATGACTCCATGGCTTTAGGGTCTGAGGAGTTTGGAGAGTGACTTAAACGAGTAGAAGGCCATATGGAATTTGAGAAAAACTATGTAAACGTTTATATTCTTATTTTTATGGATGATTGTAAACTATAAGCTATTTTATTACTGAAATACTCCAAACCTTCACCTAAGTTAGAAATTGATAAATTTAATACTTAAGAGAACTTGACGAAAGTACTATTAGTGTGCATGCAAAGTTCTTTCAAGTACTAAATTTGTCAATTTCAAAATTTAAGCATTAAACTGATCAATTTTAAACTTCAAGTATCTAATTGTATATTTTATCAAAGTTCATGTATCATTTGTGACATTAACCTTTGAAATAATTCTAGTCTTATATTATTTAGAGCTCTCCAACTCAAAATTGGTCAATAGTCAAGCTAATGAATAACCATTGAGATATTTCAACCACTTAATCCAAAGATTCTAATTAGTATTGACTTGATATCCATCACTATAACCTTATAAATTATTAATAATTCTCTTCCTCAATTTATATCAGACTTTATTTTCATGGGATATGACAAGAAAACTACAAAGAGAGAAGGTTTTGAAATTTACTTGAGGGGCTTCTTAGTATACCAAAGGTAATTCAATCTACCAAAAACTTGATATTGTGTTGTAATTACAATGAAGACAACATTGCATTATAGTAAAGAATCACCTAACAAGTTAACAATCTTGTTAAGCTCATAAAATTTAAAATAAGTCTAGGTTTTAAATAAAAGAACTTCATTATCATATTATGCAATTATAGTGATTAATTATTTATGGTGGTGAAAATGTTAAATGAACAATAAGACAAATAAATTTTCTCTGATTTTATGTATGAATAATTATTTTCTTAATATGTTTAGTTGATTTTTTTATATTGTGATTAACTACTATAACAACTTTTGTCTTGTTTTAAAGCCACTAATAAATGTGATATCTTGATTAGACTTGTAATGATTCTGAACCCTAGCTACCGAGGTATTATCTATTCTAGTAAAATATCACACAATTTTATCTTTGATGACGGTTACTTCTTAGAAGATCACACATCTTAGTAATACTATCTACTTAGTATCTTTAACTTTAGAATTCTAATGAACTCCTAGTCATTATACCAAAAGTTACACGATGATTATAATCCACTACCTTATATATTTGAGGGATATAACATTCTCCCTCCCTTATAGAATTAATGGTCATATCAATTTCGTCAAATAGTTCTAGAAGCACACCAAGTAAGGAGGACTCTAGAGATGCTCCAATATAAGCTCAAGAAATGCTTCCATTCTAAGGTACTTTGCCTTGTGTAGCACTTAATTTCTTCACTTATGACTAGTGAACTAATCTAATACATCCTATAACGACCCAGAATTTTGCCCATCAAAATATTATTTGCTTTATTGAAATGTCTCACGATTTTATAGGATACCTACCCAAAACTTACTCAACCGAGTAAGGTCCAGATGCATATTAAGGGTCATAGGATAAGGTACAAATATAGTTATTCTAAAACATTCTCTCATAGAGTAGGGTACAAGATATGTGGATTTCATACCATGTACTCATCTTAAAATTTGTACTCTATCAGAAAATTTAAAATATATATTAATAAATAATTAATCATTAATAGTACTTATTTTTATTTTATGATCACTAAATTATTATTTAATTAGACTTCCTTTTAGAATTTTTTTACTTAGAAAAACTCATAATATTTTATTATGTCAAAACTATCAATTTTCAATTTGGAAGAACTACGATTGTATATACTTAAAATTCTATGTTATTTAGAATTGCTATTTATCTTTTAGGCTAAATAATTTAGAAGTGCCTCCAAAGTTATTCATTTTAGAATTTGTTAAATAATATAGAAGTTCCAACAATTAACCCATTTACATCCAATATTCATTAACAAATATATAGATACACAATTTATCCTATCATCTCTTAATTACATTCCCAAAAGATGAAACTTTCGATTGAATCACATTACCTTCTCAATATTTCTTCCAATCCTTTCAAAATCTTCAAATCCTCAATTCCTCGTCCCTTGGATTTCTTAGGTAAATCTCTTCAAAACCGATCGTTTTTTTCTATAAGGCACTAATCTTCTCACTGCATCTCAAGATTTTTATAATCTTACAGTTACTATTATTGGAAATGATAAGAAAAGAAATTTTCTTACGTATTGTGTGTTTATGTTTGATATTCTTTAGGAATTTCCAAAGATGGTTACAGGGAAGGAGGTGAAACCATTGTACATAAGAGAGGAGGGTAAAATAAAACAGTAATTGCTTTATATTTAGTTATGTTTAAATAACATATCTTTTCCCTATTTTATGTTAGGACAAAATCAATCCTATTTGAAATTCAAAATTTACCCCTTTTTTTTGGGCCCCTTCATGTGATTTTATTAGTTTAGGGCATTTCAATTAGTATCATATTCTTTGGAACAAATAGCATAGACTCAAATTATTAGGTCCAAAACCCTACTCGTCACATGGTGGCAATAATACATGGGGCCTGAACCTGAGTCTCAACCTCCACCAAGCATCCTTTCGATGTGCCACTAGTTACTAGCATAAAAATAAGTTGAACATGGTTTTATTGGTTAATGCATTTTCACATCTATAGGTCGCTCCTACTTTAAATCTATAATATTCATATATATATATATATGAAAATTATATATTAAAGGATGAGCATTTGGGATTGGATTCAAATAAGAGATAAAAGTTATGATTTTAACAAAGGATAAATGTCACCTAAAATGATGCAATAAAGAATGATGTCATATAAAGTTATGCATATAGACATTGACATTATATTTTAGTAGGTGGAAGAGAATTGCTCCCTAAAACATGAATAGTGAATGGACCGAGATCCCTTCCCCCATGTCAAACATATCATTATAGGAAAACATGAATAGTGAATGGACCAAGATCCTTTCCAACATGCCAAACATATCATTATAGAAGAGATTAATATCAAAAATAATACTTGAACTTTCGCATAAAGTTCAATCAAGTATTTGAATTTTAATTTTGAATAATTTGATTATTACCTTAAACAAATTATTCAAAACCAAACTTCAAGTATCTAATTAAACTTTACGCAAAAATTCATATATCATTTTTTGGCATTTTCAAAAAGGATACATCCATGCACAAAACCTGCACATATCATTTCTTAGCGTATCATTATTTATAATAAATTAAAAAAAATACCAAATAAGAAAATAAAATAAACAAATTCAAGATTCATTTGTATATTAACATCCTACTTTTCCTTTTTGATAACAAGGATGAAACTCAAAACTCAAAACGTATATTATTCCTATGAAACGGCAACGCTAATGCCTACTAAACTACAGAACCTTAGGCTTAACTACATTTTTCATATATAACAAAGGAATTAAGGAGAATAGAAAACAAAGGAAGAACCATTCAAGGATGCAGAAATCTCACATCCCGATCACGCCTAGCGGTGCTTTGGAGGTTCATGACTTTGAATTTGGATGCTAGAGATTGACTGTAGTATCTGGAGGAGTGAACATCCTAACTTCACGGTGTATGTATATAAACTGAAAAAAAGAATCCAAATCAAATACCAGAAGAGTTCTCCTGGCAAGAACATAAACTAGAATCATACAGACCTTCCGCAAGAATTGAAATAACTAAATTTCCGACTCAGGGTGATTATTTCTGCCCATGTAAGCAACTATTATTAATAAGCTTATTTTCCTAGCTGTAAAATTCCTACATAAAACAAACCTGGCCACGCACATCACCAGCTTTGCTTATTGTTCATCTAAGGAAACAAATTAAAGGAACACATGCTCTAGTTGAGGGGTGCCGAGGTTTCCGATGAACTGCTTGTAGCATCACCAGCAGTTGGGTTTATAACTGAACCGCTTGAAAGGAAACCATTTTCAGTACTGTCTCCGGGCCTAACTGGAATTTTGAGTTCTTCTTGTTCCATCTGCTTTTCGATCTCTTCCTCATGGCGCAAAGCATTGAATTGGGTTTCCAAAGATCTAGCAGCCGCTAACCATGCCAAGACGATCACCAAAAGTATCCCTCCCAGGTAAGGGGTAGAGTTTGCAAGTGAACCGAATGTGAGGATCATAAATTGCTGGATTAGAGCACCACCAGACTTCCCAAGTGGGTTGCACACAACATCAATTGCTGCCTTCCCTTTGACCTGACATAAGAAAATGATCCCAAAGGAACACATTAAGGACATGAGAACCTCAACTGAGGAGGAAAAAACTAATGACATTTTGCAAATACAACCCTACCACTATTGTTTAAGTTCAGACAGATCAAAAATTCCAAAAACCATCACCATTCCATAACTTTCGAAAATATGCACTTACCTCTCTATCTAACACTAAGCCCAAGCAGCGAGGCTATTCAGAGAACATTATGAGATCTTTGGCAACAACTAGTGTAGGTAAATTGCATATTTTCAAAGATTATGGAAAGGTGGAAACATATTTTATGAGTTTGTGGATCTAAACCTACAGCTAAGTCATAGTTTCCGGAGTGAATTTGCAATTGCCTCCAAAACTAAACTGATCATACTAGTAAACAAAGGATGAGCAGGTTTATCCTGGGATACAAGGGACTTATTCTTCTCCACTGGAATAAGTTTTTCCTTGCATCCCATTGGAACCTTGCCATGTGGTAACAAAAGTTTTACATACAATACTAGAATTCTCAAGCTGTTTCAGTTATTCTTGGATATCTAACAAAGATGATTTCTATGATTCTATTGATCTTTTAAGTGAATATGTATGGGAAAAATGAAGAGCTGAATTTTGAGCCTAACTGTGAAGTATATACCTTAGTGTCTTCATCCAAAGGAATGTATGCCATTTCTTTGCAAGGATCAAACAAACTGTACTTGGCACTCTTGCTGAAAATATTTTGCATAGCACCCACATAGACAGCAGCAAGGAGTGGTGTCATACCAAACTTCATTAGAGAGGGTGCAAGGGGGTCACCAAACAATATCAAGGAAAAGAACGCAGCTCCCGTCAGAAGTAACACAGTGGAGTGATCTTTGCAGCAACTCCCCATCCATACTTTTGGAATATGAACTGACTTAGGAGCATCATTGTGAAAGTTGCTATCCCCGTTGCAGTTGAGAAGTCACCCATGAAGGAGGAATATTCATTTGGACTTGGAAACTGCAACACCCCATAGAAATAGTTATGACTTGTGATAAACAAGATGAATCAACCATGAAAGTGTAGTACAAAAGCACGCAAAAGCTCACCTGTGCTTTGAGTTTTGATTTCCATGTAACTTCGACAAGGTTGATACTAATACCATAGGCAACCACCAAAGTCGCAAGATCCCTGATGTACCTTGAAGATAACAAGAATTTCAAGCTCTCCACTGTTCCCATCCTCGGCTTTTCCTGAAAATTCATCCTTTAATCAATTAGTATGTCCATAATCACACAGATGCACCGTAGTGCAGTTTGGTCCATACACAGAAGATTTACCTAGTTTCATCAGTATTCAGTTGTATTATTTTGTTTTTGCCAGCTACACGCTTACGACTATCACCTATGGTAATCTCAATCATAACATCCAAATGTCCATATAAAATAACAACAACCATTCCTAGTCTTGCTTTTGTGAGGCAATGTAGAGAAAGTTTTTCATCTTCCAATTATAAGAGACACAAAGACAAGCTGAATAAAATGTAAGTGGAGAACCAATAAAAAAGAAAATGAAGCAAACTATATAAACATTTAAGATGCTGATAGAGCGACTGAATAATACAACTAGATGTCCTCAAAAGTTTACCTTCTTCTTCTTGCTTCGAGTTGGGAGAGGTACAAATGTGTTCACCCACCAGTAAAGACCACAGATAGTAAGACCCATCAACACGACAATAGTCATCATAGCTTTTAAAGAGATAGCCCAACCATCAACTCCAGGCCCCAGGTTTTTTCTCAAATTGGAGAAGTACTTTACTGTACGTCCAGAGAGACAAGAGCAACATTGGCACCAAGTCCGAACAGAGGATAGAATCTCTTGGCTTCTTCAACAGTAGTTATCTGCATGCAAAACATTTTACTATTAACGAAATAGCTAAATAAAGCATCAGTTCCAACATATAGACATATACTCCAAAAAGATAAAAAATGAAAGAAATAGACACATAAATGTGAGACTGAGTTCGGTTTCAAATGAGCAATAACAAATTTTTCCCTACAAAACCAGTGATTATGCCTTGCAATGTGGTTCATGCATGATCACTTCAAGGAACAATCTAGCAGAAGGACATTAAGGTAGAGAAAAAGTGAGAAAAGCAGCAGAGAAAATAACATCTAAGAACCTACAAAGAAGGTCTATACAAGAAAGACAGGGACACAGAATCTAGCAAGGAAAAGGTTAATGTTGATAATATTATTGACGACGACAACTCCCTTTGCTGTCGATTGCATTCCTTTACGATTAAGAAGCAAAGAAGAGAGGTGTCACATGAGGAAAAACAGAGGACATTGTACTCTACCAATTATATTGTAAAATACATTAATGAAATTTGGTATATCAATTTTCCATAGTCTTCAAACAATTTTACAGTAACAATAACGTGGCAATACTAAGACACCATAATGGCAGGATTACACCAATTGTCGAATCCGCCTAATAGAACCTGCAAAATCAGAGACTATTGTACTCTACCAAATACATTGTGATACACATTACTGAAATCTCTCATGTTTTTCCAGTAGTGTTCAAATCAATTTTGCATCATCAGTACGATAACAAAACTAAGACACCAATGAATCTGCCTAGTATAACTTACTCTTACAACAACAACATCAGGACTACATCAATCATCAGTTACAAAAATTACTCAAAATCGAGGATAAATTGGATAACAAACAGATTCCTATTAAAAGTTTTCATCTTCCATCTTAAAGCAGAAATCATGCAGATAGACTAGAGTAATCTCATTAACCTCAAGTTTAATCAAATCATAGCATGCAATAGATATGCAGACCATTAATAGCATGATTTAAGAGAACAAAAAGGAAGTCAATTTAAACAGAATAATTCATTTGGATACCCCATTACTAACAGTATCCTATTAAATCTACTTGCACATCACATCAACATGCAAATATTCACTGAAGATGCAATTGTTTCACAGAAAATATTTTGCAAATATCAAGAATAGAATATATATATATCCGTCGATGGCATATGCTAATTTCAATTGTATGCATGATTCTACTAGCCACCAGCAAACTACCATCCCTAGCATAAACAAGAACAATCTAAACAAATTAAGACATATCACAAAACCTTTTAAAACTCCGTAAAGTCCGGTCAACAGAACCATCGACCGTCCAGTCATCATCCAACTATTGCAATAATTACAGAAATTAAAACCATCATCTGTCAGACTGCTATAATTGTATAAGAATTATCCAAAAAAAAAAAAAAAAAAGGTTTGGAAAGCGTTCACTGCAAAACAAACACGCCATAAAAAGGCAAAGCTGAACTGGTGCTAACCTGATTGGCAAAACCCCAGAAGAGAACAGAAATCACCACACTCCCCCAAAGCTCAGCCATAACATAAAACAAGCAAAAGCTCCAAATCCTCATAATAGCAAGAGGTCCTAAAAACCTCGGACCAAGCATATTCAAGAGCTTATCAGCAAAAGCTTGAGGATGAATATAATTACTCAATGGATACAAAACAAACCCAAATGCCCCAAAGAAAGCAATGAAAGGAACAATCACAGTATAAAACAGTGCTTTCTTGGATAAAACATTAGCCAACTTTGTATACAACAACATAAACCCAACAGCCATGGGCAAATTCACCCATGTTTTAAGGAAAGGTATGATCTCAGCACTACTTCCTTTGGCTGTCACAACAAGAACATCCTTTGTATCTCTAAGGATCGTGTAATTGAACAAGATACAAAAGAACATCAACCCTAAAGGGATGATCTTTTTAAGTGTAGCGGTTTCAATTCCGAGGAACTTAGGTGGTTCTGGTTCATAGGCAGGTGAAGCTGCTGCTGATGCTGATGCTTCTGCTTTCACAATGTGTAAAGTTCTGTTCTTTTTGAAAACCTGAGATGGGTTTGTGAGGAAAGGGTTGAATTTGGGTGAGTTCTGAGGAAAGGGAGGAAACCCAGATAGGGAATTGGGTTTTGAGGACAAAGCTCTGTGCTTTAAGGAATAATTGGGTGGGTTTAAGAACCTAGTTGATGCTGTTGTTGATGATAACGATGATGTCGGTGTTGTTTTTGTTTTGGGGTTTGAGGGAAGAGAGAGAAGGTGTCTTGTTTGAAGAAGTGCTTCCATGTTCTCTCTCTTTCCTTAGTTAAGTTTGAGTTTGAGTTTGAGTTGAGGTAAAGAGAAGATGGGTTGAGTTTTAGGACATAAAGAGAGAGGAGATAAGGAGAGAGATGGGGCTTGGCGAAGAACCTCAAAAGATAGTTTTCTCAGACACGGTAGATGATTATAAGGGAAGATAAAAATAAATAATTAAAAAGTGCTTTAATTTTCTTTCGCTCGGTACAAGTGGGGAGCCTTTAAAGATTTGGGCTCTACTCATTTACAAGTTTAAAATTAAGCAAACTCAAATTTAAATCAAGCATTTTATTAAACCTAAAATAAAAGCTCGAGCTCTTTCCATTTAGTTAAAGTCAAGCTAAGCTTTTTATTGAGTTTAACGAGTTTTTATGAAACTTAAAATTTAAGTTCGAGCTAAACTCATTTTGGCCTGTTTACTTTGCTAAATAAAATAAGGAAGAATAAAATTTAATAGGATTGTAATTACTATTATAATATTTACTTTGTGTTAAAAGTAAAATAAGTAATTATTAAAATAAAAGATAAAATATTTATAATATCTCATTATTTATTATAAAAAAAAATGATAATTGTATAAGTGTTATTTTCAAGATAGAAATATTTATGAGAAAGTTAAAAAATAAACCATTTAATAGTAATTCATGGGTTGGAGACATGAATTACTATTCATTATTTTAGGTAATAGCAATTCATTATGAATTGTTATTTCTTTGAAATGAACATTATAATATCAGCTTTACGTCCAGCAAGGAATGAATAAATAACTACTCATATCAAGTGAACGAATCATTTAGATAGCTCATTTTTCATTTTTTTAAACCTAAAATTTAATATATAAGTGTTGTTATAATATATATGCATTATTATTAAATACAAACTAGTTTTTATTATTTTTATTATGTAGTTATAGAAAATATATCATGTATAAAAAATTTATAAATATGTTAATGAGCGTGTTAACAAGCTCAATCGCTAACATGTTCATGAGTCCAAACGAGCTTAATCATGAGCTAGCTCGAGAGCATAAATCAAAATTCGAGTTCGGCTCATTTAGATAAATGAGCTTCACTTTGGGCTCGAGCTTGACTAATTTACTAATCGAGTCCAAGCCAAGCTCGAGTAGCTTGTAAATAGATCTACTCATTTGCGATCCTAATTACAAATTTTTCATAAAAATATTTTTTTTTAACTTTATAGCTCCTGACAAATGATTTAATTTTATAAATTTTTTAATAATATAATTACGATTAAATATAATTTTGAACAATTAAATAACAAATTATTTCTCTTAAAAAATGATAAAAGCATAATACTTCTTTTTTCTAATCATTATAACAGAAGGATATGAACTTCATCCATGAAAATTGAAATATTAGTATTAATTGTATTAGATTATAAAGTTATTAATGATTTTATAATAATCGGTCTGCATGGTTTGTATTTGATGTATCTGATTTGTTTTATCAGTAAAATTATCTATTTTTTACTTGTATCTGTTTCTTCACAAAATCTATTTGAAAAAAATTATATATTACTTGTAAGTAGATGAAACCAACGGACCTAAATTTATTAAATAGTTTAAGTTTATACGTAGATATTAAAATATGGTTTGGTTAATAGTTATATCAATTTAATAATTTTATAATGGATCATATTACTGTTAAAGTTCCTTAATTAAATTAAAAATGAAGAGAAGAAGCTTTTTCAGTATCATAGTGTCAGACGAGCATAGACACCAAGCCGTGGTGTTAAAATAATACAAAATGGACTTTAGAAGGGTTATTTCATTGTTAATTTGATGATTTGTTCAATTGGCTGCGGGAAAAGACAACGCCTGACACTAGCCGTGTGTTTAGACCCTTTTTTATAGGGTGATGGTTTTCTTAAATAATCGTAAAATTGTAAAATGCACTGTTTGAATTATTATTTGAGTGCATATAAAACTTTTAAGTATACTAAATATATATTTATTAAATTCCTTGAATCATGATTGAAAAAAATCGTAAGTAACCACAAGTTTTACTTGAGGAAAATTTTTTTATTATCTACATTAATACAAATAATATAAAAGTATTTATTAAAATACTAACATAAATTAAAATTTTATGTAATTTCATATAAATCTCATGTAAACTTGCAGATAAATTACATATTATATACGCGATTTTTATTTAAATAGCTTAATCACATAAATATAGTGCAATTCAACGATCAACTATAGTAAAATCACAAGATAGCATCTTATTCATGCAATTTATTATTTGTTAAAAATTAAATTACATATAATAGATGACATTTTACCTTAGTATTTGTATAATTATTATAATGTCGTTATATTTAGTAATTTTCCTTTTTATGGTCGGTAGAGATGTGACCCGGTTCTACTTATATATATATATACATATATATATATATATAAAAGTTTCAGTTAAAGAAGTGATTGTGTATTTTAAAATTTTCAAAATCTGGTAACAGCGTACCTTGTACATTTAATGACTTCTTAAATAGCTACATACTTTAAAGTTAACTGGGATATATAATATGTATGTATGTATGTATGTATGTTTGTATATATCAAAAGTTTTAATAAAAGAAGTGATTGTATATATTAAATTTTTTTAAAATCTACTGATATTATACTTTATATAAAATCAGAAGCTTAGGATTTTTCAAGGAGTAATTGCATCTTTTGAAAGTTAAAAATCTTCTAACATGGTGGATTCTTTTTTGGTTAGCTGCTAATGTTAAACTAAAATTATACTTCTAATAACTTTCTAATCTAATGGTATCATCCTAATCTCTCATGTAAGAGTTATCAGATTCAAATTCTTCCTCCATTTGTAATTATTGAAAAAAGAAAAAAATTAAAAATTGTACCTTATTTGTATTCCATTAGTGCATCACAATTCCCAAAAGGATTTCTTAATTTAGGATTTATCAAAAGAATTCCATATGTGCTATTATTTTGCTTCAATTTGTTTATCTGTCATATCAAAATACGAATTGATTTCAATATTATATTTCTGAAAAATTAATCTTTTATCTATAAATTCTACATATTTCTTATCTCATAAACAGTTAAAAGTTAATTCAATAATCTAATGAAGTTTCTTTATTTTAAAAGGTTTTACTTGCTTATATATATCGAGAGAATAAATTGTAATAAATATTAATCGATTTGTGGCTCTTGTAATAATAATATCTATTTTTATCATATATTACACTTAACCTATTCCATTATATATATATATATATATAAATTTGCATCACGAATTATCCGTCTTCAAACGTTTTGGTTTCAATTCATATAAGAAATTGAAAAACGTACGAAAAGTTTGCAGTTCCTATAACATGAAATTAAATTTTCAGTTGAATTTCCGATATATAAAAAGCACATTAAAAGAAAAAATAATAAGAAAGAAAAAAGGGGGACGTAGGCGAATATCCCATAGGAATACCGTTTTGGGCAGAATGTAGAAGTGGTCATATAAACCATAGATAGCCAATGGAGAAAAAGCTAGTAAAAAACAAATAGCCGGAAAAAATGCGTAATAAAAGAGGAGATATAACGGGTTACACGTAAAATTTGGCGAATCTTTTAGTAATTTATATATCAAATATTATTAAGCAAATCGTTTTAGGGTTTCTATTTATTATAAAAATAAATTTTTTGTATTTTCTCACTTGCAGTGCAAGTGCATCGCCCGCTAGTTTTATTTATATATATTCAAAAATAAGACTTAAAATGTAGGCCCAATTTTTTTTTTTAATCTATAAAACCTAAAATGCTATATATTTATCGAAGAATGAAAAATGCATCCAAACTAAGAAAATAGATAATATAAGCTGTCTTTTATTAGTTTTGATATATTAGAAAACACAACCGAATATGGATACTTTTCATTTTTATGTAAATAGTTTCTAATAATCTAAGCGTTAAAAGGTAGGTAAAGGATTTTTAAAAATGTATTATAATATTAATATAATAATATTTGTATTTATATATCACCTATTTAAATATATAGCATAGTGGTAGTAATCAGCACTTTTTCCCGTCAAGCCAACCTTTTTAACGAGAAGGAAAGAGCAGGTGACATTGTGCAAAAGAGAACAAACAATCACGTGAATAATGTCAAATTCACATGATTGCTTTAGGACCCCCTCCATGCTAATTGCTAGATATTTTTTCTTTTCCCACCCGTCAAAGCTCGTGGAATGGCTGTTCCTGAAAAATCCAAGAGAGGGTTGTTGCCGTGAATCCTTTGATTGCTTTTTTTAGTATCTTTGGTTCTAAAATCTTGTCAAGTTGTGGCATGTGGGGTTGGGAAGGTTGGGTCATTGTCCATTGTAATGGACAAAGGTCGAAGCAAAATTTGGAATTGCTTTCTTGCTGGTTATTTCAAGGATACTGAGCCGTCCATTTGAATCAATTCATTGGAGCTAGAAAGATTGTGATTTGGTTGTCATTTCTGTTTCTGTGGTTTGTTTTCAAACGTTGAGGAAACTTTCTGTGGGGTATGTTAACTGTCTCCAGTTTACACTAATTCCATTTGAATATAGGACAAATCGAACAAAATCATATAAGGTTAATGGAACGACATAGGATGTGCTGTTTGATTATATTGGACATCTATTTAGAATCCAAATTGCACTACCGGTAAAAATATTACCGATTATTACATATCCGTCTGTCCAGCACTAGAAATTATCATATTATATAATAGTGAGCCTAGAATGATCTAGAGATTCGATATTCTATAGTTTGGAGTAAAACTCCTCGAACTCGATTTGTCTATCGTCTAACATTTCTTAATATGATTCATACACGAAAAAAGCTTGCTTTAATTGTCAATGCGATCTAATGAATGACATTAATGGCTAAACTCTATAAATACTTTAGGGATTTAAAAGTTTGATAAAAACACCTACATACTATCCAATTTCTATTTTGAGAGATTAATACTCATCTATTACTAGTAATACAATTGATATTGCTTACTCATCCCTCATATCTCACTCCTCTCTTGATCATTATAAATCACTCCTCGCAAGCCACATGTAGTACAATACCTATACATCACGCAATGACTAATCCACTTGAATCCGTACACCTACAACATTAAATTATTTTTTAGTAGAAATTAAATGCACCAAAGAGTCTTGTGATTATCACTAGAATAAGGGAAACTTCTACAATTCCATGATGGGACGGTACCATAATTAATGTTATAATTAAATTGATAATAAAAATTAATGTGAAAAAAAAATCGAGGGCTTTATCACTAGTGGAATAGATATGAACAATTTAATAATGTGACGGAAGAGATGGGAAAGAGAATTGTCCTTAGAATTAGATAAGTGTATCTTTTAATAAAAGCCTTTAATTGACTAAATTGAATCTAGCCTTGTGTTTGATTTATCGAAAAATGAAATTATTACTCTCTTTTATAACTGTGAAATAATTTTTTCATTTGGTGTATAAGAAAATTCTATCATAAGAAATATTTATTCTATGTAATTAAAATAGATAAGAAATATGCATTTCTTCCTTTTATGAATAGCTATTGTTTACATAATACAATTTTTATGCAATCCAACATGAGGTTGCAAGCAAATTGAGACTACTCACAAGCCATTAGAATTGAACTAGATGATAACTTGAATTCAACTCCACTACAATTGACCCGGTTCAAGTTTGATCTACTCGAGTGGCTATTGAGTACGAGTTTCAAAATACTCAATTAAAGTAGCTCCCAGTCTATTTGAGCTTTTTATTTTCTTTTTTGAAATAAAAAAATTAATCTCATATTTTTCCTATTTTTAAAGCATATTTCTGCACTCTTCCAATCCCCCCTCTTTCATATTTAGTGGTTCCTATTTATTATATTTAATACCAAATTTACTAATAAACCTATTATATTCCCAAATCTTAATTTATTTTTTAGTCTAATTCATTTTTGTAGGAATAATCGAGTCAAGTCAAGTTGACTCAAACTAATCAAATATTAATCCAAGTCGAGTTCAAGTTTGATGCTGTATCATTTTAGCTAGACTCGTTTATAGTCCTATTCTAGCCTTCTTTAATGAAGAGTCTGTTTTGATTGTCTGATTTTTATTCGTCTCTTATATAATTCTCATATGTATCTGATCTATTTTTTCTGTTTATAAGTAAAAATGTCAATTTTTCATCTATATTTATTTCTTCATAAACAATATATTTGAAAACGATAAAAATAAGATACTAAAATCACTAGAATAAAACGAACCAAATAGATCCTAAAGTGGTTTTAGATTCAATTTTTGGTCTTTTGGTCTTTCCAATGAAATAATTGTATTAATATTTAATATTACTATAACTCAAGTATTAGTAACTTTTATGACTAACAAGTAAGTAATGAACCACCAACCCCTTTGGTCATACAAAAATTTAATGAATATCATAGTATACACACACACATACACACAAACACTCAAAACAGTAGATAAATGCCAATGAAGTTTGAATACACAGCAATTTATAATCAATGATGAAGTTAACAACCAAAATAATAATATATATATATACAATATATATATATGGACAAGAACGAATATAAATGGTTTTCTATATTAAAATTCTTTATGATGGTTGACCATTGGCTCAGTTTTCTTTGTCAAAACATTATTGTTTTTTGGATGGTTAAGCACGGTACACTAGCGGTCTATTTTCACATCCCAAAACACACCTGTTGCTCTCAAAATCACTACTGTCTATCAACTCTTATATCAAATGCTTGTATCGTGTGCATTTTGACAAGGAATTTCTATCGGGTATAAATCTCTATTACTTAGATAAGGAATAACTGCTACCTGAGAAGAAGAGAAAAAAAGTATAAAATATTAGAGATTTGGTTTTATAGTGGCAGTATAAGAGTATCACATCTTATAGGACTTCTACAAGATCTTTAAAATGTCTCATAAACATTTTAAGGATTACTTTTTTTTTAAGAATCCCACCACTTTATCCTTAAAAATTTTCACATAAAATCCTTCACATCTTTTTAGATTTTATGAGTTACGTATATTTTAAATAATACACTTAACAAATTAAAATATATACAAAATGTAAAGATCCAGTATACTCAATTCTCAAATTAAGCACACAAGTCCCCAACCACGTATAACTCTTACGAATTATACATAAGGTTGTCTTAAAAGAAAGTGTTTATGTTGAACATTGATATCCGATTTTAGGTTGTGAAATCGTTTAGTTAGATTTTCATATAACTGGATTTAGCAACGGAAAAAAAAAAACTTTAATAAAAACATTTCTACATAAAAACATTCCAAACTTCCACTATTACAAATAGAAAAACTTTCACTTAAACAAATCTTTACAAAAGCTATTTACAAAACATAGCACTAACAAGCCCTTAAATAATGTAACAAGTTTAAATCATAAATCCAGCTCTCACTAATACAAAACAAAAAGAAATAAAATAACTAAACTACATCTACGCTCCTACTCACTTCACTCATCCATAAATCCTCTCCGAATCATCACAAGCGCCCAAAACCGAGTCAAGCATTATCAACATCATCCATCATCATCAACTCCATCAACAATAACATCAATAACAACAACAACAACAACAGTACTCCACATCATCATCATATCATCACTCATCTTCATCAACTCATGTAAAAAGAACAACAAAACAAGAATGAGCTGAAGCTCAGTACATAGTAACACAATCACACACGGAGTAACACACAAGCTTAACGAAATGCAATGCACAATCAACAAGTTATTATCTTTTCTTTAAAATAAACAAATCAACATAGGAGTATTCAAACTCCGAACATCAAGAATCTAGTATCACATCCGCCTCCCTGAGTGGTTGCTACTGCTCATACAGACTAGACAGTCCCACCTTCCGGCATAGCCCGTAATACTAGGGGATCCTGAGTAATGCATCACGACGCTCGGGGGATTAATATAAGCAGCTCGAATACTTATATCTCCTAGATGATATATCCGATAAAGAGAAAATAACTTTATCTAGAGTTGACAGTCGTTACACGACTTCGCTTATCTTAGTCCATAACATCACTTGGTCCAACTGTTCCCATAAACATTTAAACTAAATCATGCCACTTCATTCTAAGTATAAGCAAACGTTACACTAATACCATGTTCCCCATCAGTTACCCACCATACCACTTAGGAAAGTCTTATCAAAGACAGAGGTGACCTAAGCGAGTAATCTACCGTGCCCCCAATTTGAGTAAGGTGCTACTCCCCAAGCTGGATACTAATCTACTATACCGGGCCATATACAAATTTAATTATTAGGCCGAGTTTAAGTTCTTAGTTCATTTAAGATGTATATCCTAACAATCACCACGCAAGTTACTGCGTACCTTGAAGATGAAATCCAAACAAAGGCAAAAGGTAGGATTAGAAGCTATCTTAGAAGATAGATCAAAGAGTTAATTCAGGAGTAAACATCTGTTCAAGAAATTAAACTCATATAAGAACTTAACTATATAAGAAATTAAACTAGTTAGCCTTTAACTCAAACTTTTATTAACACCCTATTTGATCAAACACTAAATAGGAACCCCACTATGGCTGCGAAGATCGCCCTGTCAATATATGGACAGTTCTCCTTTGTTTGTCAAAGAATTTCTTTTCTCTTTATTTATAGTGTTTTATTATAAAAGCGTCAATAAAGAATTCATATACCTTAAATATTCATTTTCCTAGTAAACACACATTTGAAACAATATATTCCCCATATTATTCAAATATCATCCTAATTCATTCATCTAAGCTAATTAATAGATATTAACCCTTTTAGCTTAACCTTATCCAAATTGATTAAAATTAGTCATTTGATCCATTTACTAAGTCAAGTTGATTAAACTTATGCAATCTAATTCATTTTAGCTTAGTAAAGTTCATTAAGCCAAGTTGGACTTAGCTTAATTACTAATTCATTATATATTTAAGATCTATGTCAATTTGAGCTTACATTAACTTAAACTTAGTCAAATTCATCGAAGTTAAACAATCTAATCCATTTTAGTTCATTCAAGTTCATTTAGCCAAGTTGAACCGAGAATTATCAACTAAGTTCATTTTTATAGCTAACTTCCATATTTAATCCAAATTATTAATTAAATCTACAAATCTACTAAACTCATGTTGATTTATATCAATTAACTCATGTAACACATCAAATATCACTTATATATTTTATTTTAGCTCAAAAAGATCAATTTCTTAAGCAAAAACATATTTCACAAACAAAAACAAGTTTGAACTTTGTTTACAAAAATATAACAGCTAGAAAGAAGTCAAATTTGAGCATCGATAACTTTGAAATTTGTAAAAACTCAAAACATAAAAGTTGTAGATCTCTTTTTTAGCTTTCCAACACAACTTGTATCACCTCAATTGGAAAGCTGTCATAAAATGGTTTTTGAACTAAGAATCATGATCGTGATTTTTTAGTTTCAAAGTTTTTACCAACCCGAGGCTACTAAGGGATGGATCACGACCGTGATTCATTAAAACTTCCCAAAACATAGTTTTTTCTCTGAAAATCACGCCTGTGATTCATGAAATTTGTCTAACCCAAGCCTACCAAGGCTTGAATCACGCCCATGATTCATGGTTTCCCCTAAGTTACGAATTTTCTTATTTTTCAAACTTCATTTTATCAAACTTTTGCACATTCTACTTCAATCAAAACTTCATAAAAGCTATATACTACCCATATCGAGTCTAAACAACACTTCTACACTCATTCAACAGCATCAAACAACTCTAACTACTTTAACAAAACTCAACTTTACTATTCATCATCTTCTTCATCACAACTTAACTTCCAACAACATTAATCCAACATATATAAATGTAAACAGCACTTCCAACTCAATTTAACATCAATTCATCAATTAGATGAGCAAACAACAAATAAAACAAATATGAATTGAACTAGAAAACTTATCTTTTTGGCTAAATCATGCAACTACTTCTTCTTCTTCCTGTATTTAATTTCCTCTTCCTATCTTCATCTTCTAATCTTGAATTCTCCTTTAGCTTTAATTTCTTTTCTTGATGTTGTTTAAAATTTGAGATTGAGAGGGAGGGATCAAAGAAAGAAAGAAAGAAAGAAAGAAAGAAAAGAAAGAGAGGAAACAAAAAAATGAAAGCGAATGAAGAAGAGGGCAGGTAGAGAATTAAAAATGAGAGGATAATTATAAAACTTATGATATTTTAGAATTTAAGTATAGTTGTAGAACTATCAGATCAATATCTTTAGTTCTAGAAATATTTAGGAAATGATTTTTGAATCATTAGGTTAGAAATTAAGAACTTAACGTAAGAACTTAATTTAGAAATTTATTTTGAATAAAAGATATTTAATTTGAGTTCGAGTTTAACAACTGATATTTTTAAATAAGCAAATGGACTCAAATTTTATTGAGATTTAGGAATTGGTATTTTTGGTATAAATTGAATGTTTAGGAATCCTCTAAACATTTTTAGAACAAGTTTAGGGATTTTAGGAATTTCAAATCTCAAAACCAACTTAATTATTAGCTAATTAAATTAAGCCAACCTGTCTAATTAAATCATATAATTCATTTTATTCATTTAAATCTATCTAAAACCAATTTCTATTTTAGGTGAAGATTTAGAGTATTTAACAAAAAAGACATAAAAACATTACTTTTTTTGGTTATTGGCAAAAGGATCTTAAAAAGTTGAAGAATTTATTTGCTAGGGTATCAAAAAGTGAATTCCTTAACATAGCGAGTCATACTAAATAGCTCCCCAATGGGAATGCTTTAATGGATATTTTATTTTTATTCCAAAATGTAGCTCCATTTATTGATCTTATAGCAAGTAATAGGAGCATTTCTTTTATTATATTTCATCGAGTCATTATGCATGTCTTTATCTCATTCCAAATGGTCGAAGTGAGGACATAACTAGAGGTATTATTATTTATTATTTACCATAACACTTAAAAGGAGGAATTCAAACACGTCCATTGCATCTAGGAGACCAGCGTCAATACGAGGTCATTGGCTGTTATATTAAATTTATATATTCCTCATTGTTGTGATTTATTTCAGACAGATGTTGGAGACAATGAAAAACTATTTGATTAATAGATAATTATCTTTTGGAGTTAGATTTTTTAGTTTTATTATCGTATGACAATTTCAGTAAAGTAATTAGCTTCTACCACCCTGCACGGGATATGCTTTAACAAATAAGAATTTGTCTGGTCGCTTGTGCAATCCAAGTTTCAATCCTAGAACTATTGAGAGGATTTTTATCTTTGCAAATCTCTAAGTCGGTATAATTCCGGCTGCTTTGACATAGCTGGAAAATTGAATTACATGCAGGGCATGCGCCCGAATATTGAATAATCACATAAAAGAATTCATTAAAAAAAAGTAGAGAAATAGAAAGAAAAACTTATGGTAAAAGTGTTCAAAAGTATCTTAAAATCTCATCATAACCCAAAAAAAAAAATTAGCGAGAACTTATGCAGTCCTATAAACTATATTCATTCAGCAAATTATCTAACAATTAAAATAAATAATATTAATTGATATATTAAATATTTCAATGATGCAATCACGGATATTAGAGGTTAAGTAATAAGCGGACTAGTCCTGCTAGAAAAAAAAAAAAAAAGAAAAAAAACCTACAGCATTATAGAGTCATTTAAAATTATAACCGAAATATTCCAATTAATTCTTCCTCTAATGACTAATGATTAGGAACTTGTGCTTTAATTTTATTTTGGCTATAATGTTGGGAAATCAATAACCACGCCACAATGATCACACATTCACAAACTGAATGATAATGAGAGGATAGTTACACGTTTGTTCCTAGGATAATTTTCAACTTAGCAAAAAACATTCAACGAAGATTATTCTTTCTTTTAGGAAAAGAGAGAGCCAAACCTAAAACTAAAAATTTTGGTAACCATGAAAGTGATGAAGACATAAATATAAACGGACCACACAAAGTTGTGTCTTTTAATTGGGTTGTCCGGGTCTTGGCCACATAAGAGGGGAAAAAAGAGAAAAAGGAAATAAAGGCACAATTGTGACCTTTGATTGAACATATTATCTTGAGGTTGCAAAATTTCCAGTGTTTATGAATTTTCTTTGGTCTAAGTGGAAGGTTCTATATGCAATTGACTTTACGTAGGGTTCACCAAAAGGAATAATCGGGATGTAGCCGCGTAAGAAATTTTTTTTTTTTTTTCTTTATTAAATCGTTGGCTAAGTTTTTTATTAACACATTCATACTAAAGTTATAACGGGTTTAGTATGATGGAAAACCCATAAAATCTAAAAAAAACAAGGAATCTAAGGTCTGTTTGGCTAGCCATCTTTAGTAGATATAGATAATTTTTTTTTTAATTTTACCTGATAAATTATATATCAAGAAATAAATATTGATAACAAAATTGACAGTTTTCATGGAAAGATCAAATAAATTAAATATAAATGCAAATCAGATATATTTACCCATATTATTTCAATATAGATGAAAAATAGATTATCCAAACAAACCTTAAGAAGAAAACTTGTGTTTGGGTTTTTTTAGCTATATTTGGTTTATTGTAAAGTTATTTTGTGTTTAGTAAGATGGAAACTTAATGAAATTTATAGAAAGTAAGGGAACCAGAAAAAATTCAGCTAAAAAAAAGGGGGGACCAGAAAGAAAATTTGTGTTTGGGCTTTTTAAGTTTGGGATGGAAATAAGAAAAATCATTTTCACTTTTGATCCACTTCACTTTCTGTGACAATCTCTTGTATATTAGGAGTAGATGGGGAGATTATTGTAAATATTTTATTTACTTATTTTATTTTTAGTATTACCTCCTCACCAATTTTAATATCTCCTCCTGCCAGAACCACAAAAGCTAATAAAGCTCTTTGTGAGGGTGTGAGTACTCTTCTGGATAGAAGCTCTTACTTATCAGTTGACTGTCCACAGTCAATGATATCCCAATTTACACAAACCCCCACACACAATTTACTGTTCCTGTAAATGAGTTATTAACAAAGTGTGATACATTTCAGATTGATCCGTGCCTACGTCCCTTTTTACTTCTTGTTGGTTATTTACTATTGCCTTTGTGTGTTGCTTACAGATATAAAGGTTGATCATTAACCGAATATTATTGCGTTAGGCTTGCATACTACTACTAAGGTAGGACAGTAAGCGTCGCACGGTTCTATTGTGCTAGCAAAAAGTCTAGAACCGTGACAGTTGGTATCAGAGCTTATTCCAGTGGGAACAACCATGACACGACAAGAAGGGTTTGCTCGAAGTTTAGATGCTTTGAATGTGCAGGTAGCAGATGTTTCTCGACGTCTTGACGCGTTATTGCCACTTAATAAGAGGATGACTGATGTAGAAACATCAAGTCAAGAAATCACCACAAGGGTTGGTGAGATGGCTGAAGAATTCAGGGTTGCTATTACCACTCTTTGGGAGGAATCTCAAGTAGTTGTTGAAGGGCTGAGAAACGGGTTGGTGAGATATGCCACTATAGAGACAGTGGAGGAGTTGAGGTAGCAAATCGCATTGTTGACGCGAGCTATTGCAAATGTTCCCACCCAAGCCCATGCTCAAGCTCTTGCTAATCAACCTAAAGTGCCAGAGTCGAAACCATTCACTAGCGTGAGGGATGCCAAAATGTTGGAGAACTTCATCTTCAACATGGAATAGTATTTCACAGTTATGGGACATAATGATGAAGGCACAAAGGTCTCCATAGTCACTATGTTTCTAATAGATGATGCCAAGCTATGGTAGCGCACCAAATATGAGTAGATCCAGAATGGTACAGCACATGTAGATACATGGGCACAGTTGAGGACTGAGTTACGAACTCAATTCTTCCCTGAAAATGTTGAGTACAATGCCAGAAAGAAGCTACGTGAGCTTCGCCATGGCGATGACATCCAGCAGTATGTCAAAGATTTTTTGGCACTTATGCTTGATATTAAGAGTATGAGTAAAAATGACAAGTTGTTCTATTTCCTAGAGGGATTGAAGCCATATGCCATGAATGAGTTGCAGAGGCAACGAGTAGAGAATTTGACTCAAGCGCAAACAGCCACTGAGCGCTTGATAGACTACACCAATGATTCCAAAGGGAAAGGTGTGTCATCAGGACACGATGGTGGAAATTCTGGCAAGACAGGCAAACCCAAAAGTAGGGGAGCCTCAAGTTCTAACAATCATGGTAATGGAGGGGGTCAGAAGAAATTTTATGGCTCTCGACATACAAGGAAAAATGGTGCATCAAGCAGTGGCAAGAAGCCTACACTCACTTGTTTCCTGTGTAACAAACCTCATAGGGTAGCACAATGTCCAACTAAGGCTGCACTCAATGCCCTAATGAAGAAGGTAGAAGATGCTTGTCCGAATGAGGAGTCTGAGGAAGATTGTGAAGAGCAGCCCAGGATGGGAGCTTTACACATGTTGTCAGCCGTTGAAAAGGCCTCCACAGAGCCTAGCAAAGCCAGGACTGACAATGAACTGATGTTTGTTCAGTTGCCATTAATGGCAAGATTTCCATTGCAATGATTGATTCGGGAGCCACACACAATTTTATTAATGTGCCCGAAGCACAGAGATTGGGGCTAGTGTTGTCTAATGATTCTAGCCAAATTAAAGCTGTAAACTCCAAGGCCTGTCCGGTTCAGGGAGTTGCAGAGAGTGTGAAGGTGAAGGTTGCAGATTGGAGCGGCAATCTCAACTTCACTGCTGTCCCTTTAGATGATTTCAGAATAGTCCTAGGGATAGAATTTCTAATAAGTGCTCAAGTTGCTTCCTTGCCAGCAGCTGATTGCCTAGTGTTTATGGGTGAGAAGCCATGTTTTGTGCCCTTTCAGAGGAGGAAAGCTGGCAATGGTAGTAGCAGTGGTAAGAACTGTCACGCCCCACCCCGCCCCGCCTCCGCAGGCGACGGCAACGTGATGCCAGGGTAGGCAAAAGCCTTAGGTCTGGGGTTCGAATCCTAGAGGCTGCAGACTGGGTTCAACTTTGCCTGAGGGTAACAATACTTATAGTGCCCGTGATATCCTTCGGGGCATGCGTTGGTTGGGGTCTCACCTGAGGGTGGATATCGGCCATTATCACTAGGGGGCCAGTGGTGGGTTTGTCTGCCCTGGCATCGCAGTCACACCCAACCCCCGCTACCGAGGTTCTGGATGCGATGCCAGGGCAGACAAACCCACCACTGGCCCCCTAGTGATAATGGCCGACACCACCATTGTATCATGGTGACCCCAACCAACGCATGCCCCGCAGGGTATCACGGGCAATATAGGTATTGTTACCCTCAGGATGAGTTGAACCCAGTCTACAGACTTCAGTGATCGAACCCATGACCTGAAGCTTTTGCTTGCCCCAAAGGCAACACCACTTACCAAAGATCTAACCACTGGAGCAGTACATACTGAATACTTAGTGAAGTGGAAAGATCGTGGAGAAGAAAATAACAGTTGGGAGATAGAAGAAGATCTTATGTCTCATGCTGAGAGGAGAGCAGTTAAAGCTAAGAAGACTCAAGCATTAGGTTCAAGCTCCAGCATACCTTGCCGAGGACGTCAATAGATTAAGTGGGGGAGGGTGTGACGATCTCTTGTATATTAAGAGTAGATTGGGGGATTATTGTAAATATTTTATTGACTTATTTTATTTTTGGTGTTGCCTCCTCACCGATTTTAATGTCTCCTCCTGCCAGAACCACAAAAGCTAATAAAGCTCTTTGTGGGGGTGTGAGTACTCTTCTGGATAGAAGCTCTTACTCACCGGTTGACTACCTACAGTCAATGATATCCCAGTTTATACAAACCCCCACACACACTTTACTGTTGCCTGTACATTAGTTATCAATAAAGTGTGATACATTTTCAGATTGATTCGTGCCCACGTCCCTTTTTACTTCTTGTTGGTTATTTACTATTGCCTTTGTGTGTTGCTTACAGATATAAAGGTTGATCATTAACTGAATATTACTGCGTTAAGCTTGCTTACTACTGCTGAGGTAGGACAGTAAGCGCCGCACGGTTTCATTGTGCTAGCGAAAAGTCTAGGACTGTGACATTTTCTCTCCCATATTAAAGGGAACCAAGGGAAAATAATGGAATTAATGTGAACTTACTAAAATATTCTTAAAAATAACAAACTTTAATTTGGCAAGACATAAGATAAGGATAATTTACTTATGGTTTTATATAACTTCTTTCCTTTAATTTCTTGTAGACTAACCAAATACAGGAAAAAAGAAGTATTTTCACCTTTTTTTATATTTCCACTTATCATATCCAAAAAAGAGTAAATTTTTTTCTTTTCTTTAGATTTTTTTTTCCTTTTTTTCACCCTTTCCACGGCTATCCTAGGTTTGTACTTCCATAAGAATTTGCCGAACACTGTATTAGGGCTAAATGCCCAATCTGACGACCGATTGATTTTACATCACTCACAAGATTTGACCAGAGGAGGGACGAGAGCGGCTGGAAAATGTAAAAAAGGTCCATGTATTCTTAATTAACTCCTTTTTTTTTTTTCAATCCAATTTTAAGGAACAATTTTCCAAAAGTTTCAAAGTTTGGAAGGCTGGAACATATGCCTTCTCTTTTGGTCAACTAGCGGCTCGTATTCAACTGAAATAGAAAACAGAAGGGGAAATTTTTTTTCTAAATTGAAATTAATAAAAAAAGGTGATAATTGATATCTAAATTTTATAAAAAAATTTTAATTTGATAACTATACTTTGGATTGATCAACTTAATATCTAATCAAACTTTTTATTACTATTTATTTATTAACACCGTTTGTTTTTTTTTAGAAGAGATGGCCTATCAATATTAAATAGTACTAGAAAAAATAGGAAAAATTCAATAACTAACTACTCTTTTCGCATCAAAAAATAGAATAAATCGTATTAAAAAGATAGCAAAAAATAACTACAAAATATTTGATTGAATATTAAATTAACTACTTCAATGTTTAGGTATGAAATTGAATTTTTATGTACCGTCCAAATATCAAATAAGATATTTACCCAAATTAATATATAATTCGGTTATGATAAATTCAGTTTTATTCTTTTAGCCTTTTGATGTTAAATTGTATAACACCAACCTAACATTCCTTTTCACTACAATTTATTTGAGTTCTCTTTTTTAATTATTTGAATGCCATAATTAATAATTAATTATTGTTAATCCCAATTTGGTTTAGAAACCTAATTATGAACAAAAATCCATCAAAATTGACGAATTGAATAACTAAAAAAGTGAAACCAAATAAATAGCTTAAGTCAACTTTAATTTCAATTTCACTTTGATAATTTCAAGACAGCTATTATTTAGTTCTATTATATAACTTTGATAAGAGGATGGAAAATTAGAAAGAAAATCATCGCTTAGAGTACAAGCCAAGATTCTTATTATACTATCATCATTAATAAAATAAGATATATTAGGGTCTCAACCCAAATTTGATACCATAGACCAATTTTTTAGGTTAGTGAACTAATTCTAGAAAACAATTTAGGGACATTTTACTTAATAAGTTCGAAATAGATTATCTAGTGACACCTTCACTAAAATTTCTCACTCATAAAAAAAAAGGGAACGAAAGAGGTCTTTTAAACCCCGTTGTTATGCTTTATATATCTTATAGACTTTAGGCTTAAGTTTGAAAGAAGATGAACATATTATAGACTTTATATATCTTATACATAAACTCGATGAAGACCTAAGCCTACTCTAGCTTTAAGTCCATAAACCCAGTCCAAATCCTAATGCCATAGAATAAAAAAATGTATTATTAGAATCAATCAAATGGTCCTCATCCATAGTCCATCCTAGCTAACCATCCCTTAAGATTTGGCATCATCCAATAGTTATGACTATAATTAAAATTCTACAACTAGGTTCATCTCCTCATTCAAACATTCAAAAGTGGGTAAGTTTAATGTTGCACTCTATTGGAATAAATCCATCTAAGATCAAGATAACAAATCAGTTAAAAATAATCTAATAATAAGTAAAGTTACCAAGTTGAATATGTTGCCATATGCACATTCTATGAAACTAGTTTTCACTAATACTTCTCTTGCACCTCTATTATTTAATGATAATCCTTCATGTATCACTAGTAGAATTTTTATATGTGATTAATCAGCTATAATAACTCTACATATATAATATACATAGATTATATGTTTCACTCTCCATTAGCTTTACTCTAATATATATAAGAATTGCAAAATTCAAGACATATATTACTTTAACTTTCTTTACCTTAGAATCTATGTATAGCCCCTAAAGGGAGAATGTAACCCTTGTTCACTTTCATCCTTTAATTATTCTATTAATGATTCAATCTATAGCAATTGGATAACCACATGCTTTCATTAAAATTAACAAAAATAAACAAGGAAAAAGATGCTTAAAACACATACATACATACATACATACATACATACATACATACTCTCTCCCTCTCCCTCTCGCTCTTCCTCTCCCTCTCCGTCTCCCTCTCACTCTCTCTCTCTCTCTCTCTCTCTCTCTCTCTCTCTCGTATACACACACAATGCTTGAGAGTAAGTTCATTTAAATTATTAACTTTTTTAATAAATATAAAAGGAACCAATATTTTGTAAAGTAAATCAAACAAAGTATCTATTGAGAAAATTTAATTAAAACTATTCAAATATTTATACCATAAATGAACTTTATAAAACACTAATATCTCACCTGACTTATGTTATGACTAAAAGGATCAGAAGACGTCCACATTATTGGAAATATAATATACTAATATAAGAATTATGCATACAAGTGTAATTTGTGTTCAAACTTACACAATAATCTTTGTAGCCTATACAAATAAATTAAATAACTTGCACAGTAGAACAAGAATTCGTAATTTGGTTATAAACAATTGATAAGCCAATAACAGTAGCCTAGTTTGAATAGAGAGTTATAAAAAGAGTGCTAGGTGTACAAAAGGAAAGCCATGATTTTACCCAACTTATATATATCTTGTGCCAATTCCTCTTCTTCTTCCTTTCTAAGAGCTCGAAAATAGCGAGTCTTTAACCTCCTGTACCTTGCGTATAAACACAATAGATAGATATTAATTTCAAACTTTCAATATTCAAAACACATATCATTTAGTAAATCTAGTTTAGCTCATTTTAGATTTATAAACAAAATCCTTCCTTTCGTAGTATAGAAGCTAATCTTGAAAACCCTAAATTTCATATTACAAAGGAAAAGGTAAAGAAGCGAGAGATAGAGATTTACTTAAATGTTTTCCATGGAATGTTTGTGTTGTACAAAGGTGTTCTGTTTAAAGTGGTTAATGTTGTAATAGTGATGGACTGGGGCAACATTTGAGTTTGTTACAGTGTAGTATTTTGGAATATAGTACATTAGACATTGGATTTTGCTGTTTGGGTTGATTAGGCTTTGAAAGTTGCTAACAACTTACTTCATGAAACTTAGCCCTCTTTTTAGCTGCTCAAATCATTAATACTTTAAATGAACTTACTTTAAATATGTAGACATTCTAGTGTAATTTGCATAAAGATATGTAGAGGTAGGGTTGAACTTAGGAACCAACCCTAAGTGGCATAAGGCAAGTCATGACTCGATTAGTCCTTTAGGTCTTGGCTAGGTCTATATTTGAAAATAGAAAAGGGCAAAAAAAGAAGAAAAGAAAATTTAGAAAGAAAAAAAAAACAATAAATCAGTAAGAATAAATGCTTAAATAATTTAAAGTAAATAGTAGAAATTTATTACCTATCCACTTATTAGATTTATATAAACTTCTATCAAAATCAAGTTTTATTTTTACTTAACAATGCGTGTCTTGTTGTTATTTTGCAAGTATGTAGGATTTACTTTCATCATGACAGTATTTTTAGTCCCATGTTGCTAACATCGTAACTAAAGCCAGATATGTTTATTTATAAAAAATGTATATCCTAGACAATTTTTTTGAAAAATGAGTTAAAACAAATAGTGCTTTTATAAAATAATTTAGAGGTAGTTTTTTTCCATATGTCTAGAACCAACCTAGGAATCAACAATTTTAAGAATCAGACCTAGCCTAGCCCTATCAAGCTCCAATTCTAGATCCATCTTCTTCGACCGTGTGAATTGATGATTCTAAGTCGGTCTTGAACCATGCCAATGCCAACCTCTAAATTTGTCACGTATATATAATGTTTTTTATTATATATAATAGTTAATAGATACTGCATGCATACTTTTTAAATACTAAATTAAAAAGCTTTATATATTTTTATATTCTTGCATCTTACATAAATTGTGTGATTAATATTAAAAGAGTCATGATACACAATGATAGTTTTTAATACAAAATTCTCAGGACTTTAACATGGACGTTTATCATTGTTTCAAATCTTAGAAACAAAGTACACAAGTAACAACAACACACAATCTCTAAGGCAAATATGCCACATATTTCAGCTTGTATTTTCCTAATATATTTCATGTTTTTTTTTTTTATCAATTTTGATATAAAAAAGTAAGAAAGCTTTACATTATTGACAAGTTAAAAAAATTTATGGTTTCCTCATTTTTTTCAATAGAATGATCCCATCAGTTATTTAATATATTTAAATTCAAACGAAAGCATGATTCCAAACTAAAATTCATTATGATACTAAGGTGATGTTCTAACCCCTACTAAATTGATTAGTCTATCGGATAAGTCTTAACCAAAAAATTAATTTCAAATGAGCATAATTATTAACAATAAATATAAAATTACATTAAATCTAATAATTTTAAGTTAAGATTATAGATCAATTAATTATAAATTAAAAAACTCGCAAGAAAAAGTTGCACCTTGCCTTCAATAAGATACTACCCCAAGCTACTTCTCTGGCCAATAATACTACTATGAAGAATTCCAAAAGTCAATCTTTTAATTTGAATTTTTTTTTCTTAGACTCTTTTTCTCTTTTTAATTGTGTGCCGGAAACAAATTGCCAAGGATTCATGAAAAGACATGCAAAGATCATGAAAGAAGCATGTTGTTTGCCATGTTCTAAAGTTGCTTCTCTTCCTGGCATTGTGTATTCCAACACGGCACAATTTTAGGTTAGAAAAGTTCACAAGGTGTCCTGGTCAGCGTCCCAGTTACAAGCCGGATCTAGCTCCATCAATTATCATGTGCTTGCTCTTGCTTGCTTCTTGTATGGTTCGCGGTTCAGATATGAAGACTAGCTAATTTCTCAAGTCAAAATATGAGATGTCGCAAATTACTCTCTCTTTCTGATTTTTTTTTTTTTTTTTTTTGGAAGCAAAAGTATAGTTGGTTTATTGGAATAAAATAAGGATAGAAAAAAATATTAATTCTTTATTTTATAGTCAAAAGTATTTTTAAAATAAAATATATTTTTTTATCAAAAATAATTATTTTTTAATAAAAAATAAATAATAATTTTTTATTTATTTTACATTATATGAAATAGATATTTTTCATAAATCAAATAAATGAATAAATATTCTATGGAAAGAAAGTTAAGAATATTGATGAAATTCCATCCAATCCAATATAAGTTTTTTTATTATATTAAATATTTATTTTCAGATTCTTTTATTATTTTATTTTCAAATATTGCGTAAAACTCCGACACTACTATATATAGACATGACATGAGCACAAGTTCCCATGCCCTTGTCAGGGCAGAATCGATAGGTCACAAAACCCCAAAAAACCAAATCATCACTGGTCTATGAAATCTCTTTTTTTTTTTTTTTTTTTTTCCGTTAACACTCTTTAGCCTTTTATTTTTTAATGTAATGTAGATTTCCTATTGTTTGAAAAGCGCATACATATATATATATATATAGAGAGAGTAGCGGTGGTGTCTACGTGTACAGCCGTTGTAACTTATACGTACGCTAAAAAAGAATGATTAATCTATGAAATAAAATTCTTTTTTTAATATAAATACAATTTATATATTTTTAATCTTTAATTATAGTAAGTTGCATAGGGGAAAAGTGGAAGCTTGAGAATAATAGTAGGTGAGGAGAAATTGGAAGGAAAACTCTAAGTCTAATTTGTGTTATATTGATTTCTTAGATTATAGATCTAAATCTCTATAAATTCAACGGTTTGGTGTTTGATTTAGGATTTATTAAAATATTGGTTTTTTAAAAAAGGAAAAACTGTGTGAAGGTTTGTGCCTTCTGTTCCTGGAATTATAAAGTTTGTTGTTGTTGTTGTTGTTATTTATTTATTTATTCATTTATTTGGTCGAAAAGTTTGTTGCTTGATGGTTAAAAATTGTGCAAAACATGAGTAACCATCAGAAAACTAAGAGCATATTAAAACTATTTTTAAAAAATCCTAAATGCACATTAATCAATATATCCTCCAAACTTTTAGAATTTTACCAATTAAGTGTTTACAGAATAAAAAAAATTAAAATTTAAAGGGTTATTAAAGAAAAAAAAAAATAAAAACACACCAAATCCTTCCTGGTTTAAATAATATAAACAAGATATATGTGTGTGCAAAATAAAGAATTTTTTTCTTATTCCAGTGAAAATAATTTAAGTTTTTAGTATAGTTCAATCTTTTGTTTTCAATATGCTCAATTTCAATCTATTTTTTTTAGGGAACGAATCACCCATAACCTCCTGTAAATACCATAAACACTTCTAGGATCAGCTCATAAAGAAAGTCCGGTTTTAAACCTGTCATAGCAGTTCAATATTCGGAAATAAATCAATATATAGCTTCAGAATATACTTTATAGGTTTTACTTACTAAATTTTACACCTAAACTTTAACTTTAATGCTGCCAAATATCTCAGTGGATTCAACTTCAACTTTCCAGATTCACTAACTTGTCTTATTTAAGGAAAAAAAATGTGGCAAACAGTTTTTCGATATTTATTAACTCATATTCAATGCTTAAATAATAAGGATTGAAATTTACACGTGCCAATTTGGTTTAAAAGGAAAACAACACTAAAAAATTCAAAGATAATGTGTTAAAAGTACCATAACTAGACATCATCACGGATCGGTTCCCTAGAACCGATTCCACCCTTCACCAACGGTTCTTGAACCAAGAACCAACCTGAGGATGGCAGGTTTGAACCAACAAAGAATCTGCCGATTCTAGCGGGTTTTTACGATCCCACCTTTCAAAATTGCCTGTGGTTTTAAAATCGTCAATTCAGGAATCGGCTAGAGAATAGGCAGAACCTGCGGTTTCAACGGTTTTACGCAATAAAAATAAAAAAGAAGTGAAAAAAGAAAAGAAAATTGAAAAAAAATTGTAACTAAAAACAAATATTTAAAACTATTTTCGTATGAATTTAATATAATAGCATTAACAACACAAGTAATATCATGTATTGTTGAGTTTATGTAGACTTTTAACTAAAATGTGTCTTTCATTTCTTAACTATGTGTGACATATTTTTATATTATAGAGACCTATTTGTATCTTAAATATTTTATAATGATGTTTTACAAACATGGTAACTAAAAAAGTGTAAGTGGATGTATAAAAATAAATGCATAACTATAGAACTTCCTTTAACTAATAGGCTATTAACAATTATTTTTAGGCTCAATGTTATTTTAAGTTAAAATATTTATTTTGTAATTATTTTTTACTTAAATTAAGTAATTATTTCATTGATTTTTTATTTTTTATTTCACGGTTCTCAGTTCCTCTGGAATTGAAACCGAACCGTGAGAGTCGGTGGTTCTTAAGAACCGAGAACCAGACCGGCTCTTACGAGTCCGGTTCTAGTTCTGACACGTGATAATGTCTACCCATAATGCAGCATATGAACTTATGGTTATTCTAATTGAGTGAGAGGCAAGTTTAGACATTAAAATAATAATTATTAAAATAGGATTTATGACAAATTAATTATTAAATTAATTTATTAGATAATTCGAGTTAGGTGCCAAAAAAATTATAATAACTTGCATTTAGCAGCTATAAGTCCAATAATAACTTGCATTTAACTCTCATTTAAGAACTACTAGTTGCAATGCTAACTCGTATAGTGAACATGAGCAATATATTAAAATTTTAAAAAAATAACATATCTTAAATGTGAGTTTGGTGATTTATTTTTGTAACTAAATTTGATTATATCCTAATTTTTAATTAATTTAAAAATGAAATATATTTTTTAAAAGAATCTATTTCCATTTCTTATTTTTGTTTAACATAAGATGTCATTACTAAAAGTCAAATATATACCTCTAGAGATAAGGTCGTATAGTTAACTTTTGAAAAAAGACATGAATATTCAAGCATTTAAAGGCTTAGGCTCGGCTTGTTTAAAATTTAGCAAACTCTAGTCAAGCTTTTTATGGAGCCTAAAATTGAGGTTCGAGTTTGGCTTGTTTAGTTAAACGAGCTTAAGTTTGAGCTCAAGCTTGAATTGTTTATGAAACATGCTCAAACTGAGCTAAGTTTTTTATCAAGCCTAACAAGTTTTTATTGAGTCTAAAATTTAAATTTGAGTTTGACTTATTTAGATAGCCCGTTTTCCATTTATTTAAACCTAAAATATAATATATATATAAGTGTTGTTATAATATATATAATTAATTAAATATAAATTAGTTTTTATTGTTTTTAGTATGTAGTTATTGATAATATATCATGTATAAAAAAATTTACAAATATGCTAATAAGCTTATTAACAAATCTAATCGCGATCTTGTTCATGAGGCCAAATGAGTTTATTTATGATCAACTTGTGAAACCTAAATCATAGCTCGAACTCGCATAGTTTAAATGAATAAGCTTTACTTTGAATTTGGGCCCTAATAGTTTACTATTTAAAATTGAGTAACTTACGAATAGTTCGACCCATTTGAAGCTCTAAATGAACTTAGGAGTAAAGGAAAGGATAACGTTTCTGCGAATTTCGCATGACAAGTATTGAACTTTGAGCATGTGGAAACATTTTATTTTTATAAAACTTCGGTCATGCACTTGCATATATACTTAGAGTATTTTCAATTGGATTGGGCTTATCGATGGGATGATATGGGCGGTCGATATGATGCACGCACGAATCTCTCTCTAGTTCCAATCTTAGGCATTGAGGTCCATGCAGTGCACTTTCATTCAGCCAAAGTCTAATAGCTTTTATTCATACCATAGGAATGGGGAAATTTTATTCGAGAGATTAGAGATGGTTGAGTTCAAATGAAAATGAAGGATCAAAAGATTTAATGATATATATATATATATATATATATATAAAAGGAAAATACCATCAAAAGTAGTGTATATGGAGACTATTACCGGACTATTTTTACAACTATGTTATGCTTAAATAATGTGATATGTTAAGTATTAAAGTGGATACTGACAAAGTATGAGAGAAGGACTAGTAAAAGTGGGGTATATGGAGATTATTATTGGACAATTTTTATAACTATGTTATATTTATATCATGTGATATGTTAAATATTAAAGTGGACATTAACAAAGTATATGGGACGTAGATTTGAAACCAATAAATCAATACCTTCATCTTTTGATATGTAATTTTTTTGTAGAAATTTTTAATTCATTATATGCCACATTTGAAGGATTGGTGTTGAATGGTATTATTTATCCAATTGACCTAATATGCAAAACGAAACTATAAGTGGAAAAAAAGGTGTAATTAATAATCAATACCTACATTTAGAGCTACTTCAATCCTGAACTACTCCAACCTTGTTATTGTTTTTTTTTTTTTTTCATGTAATAAGAGATGCATTACTGAAAGACTATTTACAAAGGATCATCCAAGAGAATTCAAAGTCATTCTCGAGCAATTTTGCAAAATGTGGGCAAGTGATGGCCTTACAATAATAGTTTAAATGTACCTGGGGACACCCTTAACTTTATCCAAGCACAAAAGATTCAAAACATGTGCTAGAGTGTCAAGCTCTAAAAAAAAAAAAAAAAAAAAAAAAAAAAGAAGGAAAAAATGGCCATCCATCGAGTGGGCAAAATGAGCCAGAGCTTTTGTGGTTTAATCTGTCTTCCTTGATTGATAAGTAATATTAACATGTTAGAACTGAGACAATCTTTCCCTACAAAAAGAGAAAACATGTAGATATTTGATTTTAGCATTCAAAAAGAAGTTAGAAGTGCAACAGCTACTTGTGAATCAATGGCAAGCTCAATATTATGTAGTGCACTTTAGATACAATTTTGTAATCCATATAATTACATACAGCAACCCCTTAGGAAACTATTGTGATAGTCTCTCCATAAAAACATCTGAATTTTTTTATGGAAAGATTGAACGCCATATCCACTTAGCATTATGACATTGATGTGGGTGATGCTTAATATGCGATTGATCATAAATGTTTTTGAGAGATGGCTCCCAGCGTGATTGATGAGCCAAACCTTTATCATCTGTTTATGTATGTCGTAAATTAATTGGTCCACAAAAAAAATCAGAAAAATGTGAGATTGGAAAGCCAACGAGCTCTTCATTCCATTATGTTGCTGACATCCAACAATCAGCAACAGTCAGATGGTCTGAAACTGTAAGAGGAGGACAAGAAGTAAATTTCAAAGTGGACCATCCCCCTGCCCTCCAATCATGCCAAAAGAATGTATTTTATCCACTCCCCAGAATAATAAAACCGTGTTGACTATGCCAATTGTGCATGAGGAATGGTTACTTGCCCAAAAAGGAAGCTTGATATGGTAGTGAAGAAGTAGTTGAGCCACCAGAATGTTTATATTTAGGATTAATAAAATGTAGATGTTTAAAACGTTGTTTTTCCAGATTATACCAACTTTTTAAAGCACCTGCCTTATTTCAAATGTGCAAATTTAAAAGTCCAAGTCTACCTTGATGTTTTGGCATAGTAATCTGTTGCTCTGAAACCCAGTGTGGTCTGTAAACATTAAACATACCATTCCAAAGGAAATTGCGAGTGATTTTCTCCATATGAGAAATTGTTTTTGAAGGCAATGAAGTAGCTTGTACATAATAAGTAATCCACAAGGAAAAGAAATTGCAAAGACCTTTATCCAAAGCAAAGCCCAAGTAAGTGGCAAAAGATTGAATGCCCTTAAAATGGAGCCACTTTGTAATAGAATCCTTAGTAGAAGAGGGGACAACATGAGAGAATAAAATGGACAACTTGTCAAAATTTACTTGCAAACCAGAGATATCTCCAAATTGCCGCAATCACATATGGATAACTTGAGCATTTTGAGTGTCCACCTTAGCCACCGACACAATATCATCAGCAAACAAGAGATAAGACAAAAGGGAATTACAGCATGAAGTTTAAAAAGAGTGCATGTGCCTAATTAAATCTAGTGGTCTATAGTACAATTAAGGAATTCTAAGCTTAAAATAAACAAATAAGGAGAGAGTGGATTGCCTTATTTAATATCCTAACTTGGAAGAAGCAAATTTGATGCACTACCATTTATAAGAACTTCAATAGCAGTAGAAGTGAGACAATTATCAATGAGTTTAATCCTAGTCATGGAAATTTAGACTATGTATACCCAGTGTATAAAAGACTTACTATAGCCCCAATCATGGCTACTAATAAAATAAGACTAGGAACCAAAAACCAGACAGAATAGTAGGTATAAAGTAAATTGCCCAATGTTTCCAAATTAGTCCAACTTCGTACCTTTCCAGCATCATAATATCCTTCAGTCACTCCAGGTGAGAAGTTCAGCTAAGCCGGAAAGACAGATCGAGTTTAGCCTCTTGATTGACTTTAGGACTGAAAGAAGCCGGTAGTATAAGGAAGTGGCAGCAGTGCTTTATATAACTGCTTTTTGGTCTAGAGATTCATCCCCTAGTCTGTGAGGAAAAGGACTTCTCTTTCTCGTGTATAAAATCCTACTTGATAAGTCTTTTATAATCTATTCTATACATAGGAATTTATGCTTTACTTGATCTATTTTTAGATAAATTCCTATAATTTTGTGCCTTTATTATGAAAATGTTGTTTTTTAGCTCCTAGGATCAAGAAAAAAAAAAGGAAACAAAGTTTTTATGGTCATATTTGGAGCAAAACAACAATAACAGTTTAAGATAGACTCGATTGCGGCTCCTTAAGATCCCAACTAAGGGTAAGAAAACAAGCAAAAGTCTAGATTAAGCCCAAGAATCGCTCCTATGATTTCACCCGCAATTCCAACTGCACTAAAATCGCACCTCTAATAAAAAAGACATAGCTCCAACCCGCAACCCTACCTTGCTATCATGCGCATGAAGATAAGGACAAAATCCATTATAAAAAATCTACTACATCAGCAAATAAAATATTCATGATTTCTATGCCTTGTTACCTATAAATAAACTTGCATAGACGTGTAAAATAAACTGTACCATATGTAACAATTTGCTAATGTAGAATAGAGTAGTTAGAGAAATTCTTCTTTTGCAAGGAAATTCAAAGTTTATTGCGTAAATTCATATTAAACCCGATGTTTATTTTTGCAAGATTTATGTGCTTAATCTGCAATATTCATTTTTAATTTCATATTATTTCTCTTGAACATGTGCTTACTGTTTAGAAATAACAATCTTAACTTAGGATTTATGAATTCAAGACCTGATTCATGTGATTTTAATGCGTTTTAATTAAATATTAACTGGATATTTGTAATTAGTAGCTCAAAATTAATTTCGTAGGTCTAATTGTGTAGTGCACCTTTTGATTTCAATTGAATAGATTAAGAGATCATTCTTTTGAATAGATTTAGGCTGGTAATAAAGTCACTCATAATCACCTAGAGATGGGATGATGAAACTTTTTATTACTTGGTTTTGAAATTCATTAAGATGAGTTTTAATAAAATGATTCTTAATCTTTATGTAGATCTAGGTAACTGATAGCTTGTAAAAAGATTTCGGTAGTCTAACCTAGATCTAGAGTTTCTGACCTTGAGAGAGGTTTTAGCATACCTTAGTGAATCTGACAATACAAGTATACAAAGCAAACAACTATTCAAGTTTGTTAAGAAATCACATGATAAGGACTTGGTAAAGCAAATCTTAATCTCTGTCTTGCATTAACAAACTTAAATCCTTAATTTCCTTTGAAAACATGTAAATAATTGGTTTTTAACCTTAGGTTAGCTTTTTTGTTTTACTGTTTATAATGTTCTTTTAAATCTTTTTTTGGCTAGATAATAGATGAAAAGTGAGTATGATAGGTGCTAATGATCCCCAAGGAATACGACATAATATTTTATGTGCTACTTCAGTAGATGCACTCACTTATATTGGTGATTGCAACCAAAGTTGAATAGAACTTATTAGTATTTTTATAAATTTATGAAAAACTTTAACTTCGTGTTTGTGCTTTAAAAATGGGAATACCCATAGAACCAACCACCACTAAATGCAAGCATATGCTTTAGCAAGATAAAGCTAAATGATAATCCATTAACCTTTAAGATTTTTCCTATGGTAAGTGTAGAGCAACTCATTAATGAAATGATGTTATCAATGGCTTTCCAACCTATAATAAATCTCGCTTGCAAAGGATGAATGGAATTAATAAGATTAGGCCTAAAATTATCAACAAGCACTTTAACAACTATTTCACAAAGACCCATAGAACAAAATTGGTGCATTTGATTGGCACTATTGCATTTTAGGATTAAAACTAATTGTGTTTGGTTTATTTCAAGGGGAATGTGTTGACCTTGAAAAATGGTACAGACTTATTGTTTCACCAAATTTCCTATAGTATTCCAAAATTTCTTATGGAAGAAGGCATGCAATCCATTCTTGCCTGAGGATTTCTAAGATCTTATAATAAACAAGGCATTATAAATTTCCTTGTTAGAATTTGTGGTATTAAGAGATTGCACTTGATTATCTATTAATCCACCTCTCCAATTAAGGGGACAATGATTAACCAAAGATACTTAGGATTTAGAAGGAGTGAAAAGTGTTTCAAAGAAGGGGAAAAAAGCTTTATGGATCAGATGTTGATCATAAATCTATTCTCCCACGGAATTTTCAATACATAAAATACAATTTTTAGACCTTCTATCAAAGGTAAAATGATGACAGTATTTGGTTTTATGCTTGCCATCCATAATCCACTTTTATTGAGATTTTTTCATCTTCTACATACTCTCTTTTCTATCTAAAATAGTCTTTAGTTGATTATGGCAATCTTGCTCTTCAAGAATCAGCTATTGACTTAGGTTTCTAGACATAGACTGGGAAATGTGACTAAGACAATGAATTAATTTGTGTTTTTCAAATCAAATATTACCAAAAACCTCTTTATTCCACTTACGAACCTTAGGAGAAAGTGCCTAAATTGCTCGAGGGCAACTGTTATTACAATCCTTCCAAATTTGTTCAACAAAAAATTTGCATATGGGATGTTCATGCCACATTAGCTGAAATCAGAAAGCTCTATTGGTCATATCTTAAGAATTATAAGGATGGTTTTTTTTTAAAAAAGAGGGTAATGATCCGAAGGCCATTTGGGCAAATGATTTAATGTAGCTTAGGCAAAATGGAAATACATGCATGATTACCCCAAGCTCGATCTAAGTGTAATTGAACAAGATGAGGGAGACTTGTTTATTAGGTAAATTATACTGAAAGTCACAATATTTGGAGGTAACTTCATTTGAGAATACAACATTTCAAGTGGTTCTTTTAAGATCACAACATTTAAAAAAGTCGGTCAATTGAGATTACCATTGACACGTGTCAATATGAGAAAATTTTTATTAAAACTTAGAAGATCCGCCATATTGTGACACGTATTAATTGTAACTTCGATTGACCCACTTCTCTAAACATTATGACCTCAAATAAACTACTAAAAATGTTATAACATTAAATGAACTTACCCCCAAACGTTGTGACATTCTAGTGTAATTTACCCTTTTTTTTATTTGTCCTGATGAAGTTAGGACCAATATAACCCAAATCCATCAGTCTACGTGAAGCTATATAATCAACATTCATCTTAGCTCTAGATGAATTAAAAGGATGTCCACTCCATTTTTCATTTTCATAAGAATATCATTAAAATCCCCCATTAATAACCATGATCTATTATTGACAAACTGTGCAAATTCAAGTAAATCATGCTAAATCTATGATTTATCAGAAACTCTAAGAGGCCCATAGATATCAGTAAAGAACCATTGAACAGGAGTTGAAGAATTTTTAACCTGAGGTATTACATGCAACTCATCAGAAGAGTACCTTATAACAGTAACATCTATGACCTCCTTCATCTAAAGCATAGCCATGCCAGCACTTACTGTGAAAGGTGGACGTGTTGATGAGATAAGAAGGTGGACTTAGGTTCCCTATCTTAACAATTTGTTGTGCCACCGGATACGATGTTTTATGAATTTTTTCAAAGTTGAGAGCCACCAAAATCAAGGCTATTATCTCTTGATCGAGATGAAAAGTTTATTTGCTCTAGTAGGATAAGTTGTTCTCTTTGCTTCAAACATTGCCACATGAATCCAAGACACTTTTTTAATCAACTTTAGGTTATCTTTGGTGAAGCGAGACTTGCTACTATCTTGTATCATGTTGTTTTCATCACCATATCAAGCATGTATTTTGCCAATGTCTCAATAAAAACATTGCACTTTTTTGGAGAATTTAGGCCACGAGTAATCCATGCCAATAGTTGAGTAGGATGAGCAAAGGTAGGGATGACTGGGTCAGCCATATGCCAAGTGATAAAACAGTAATAGTGAATCTCGGAGCTATAGATGGAAATTTGCTTCACCTCAAAGTAAAAGTTAATAGGTGATCTAATACTATTCAACAGAGCAGAGCTTTCTTCCTATTTTATAAGTTAGAGGAGTAAATTAGACCTCGAGTCATCTATAAGGACATGGGGATAGGTAAAGAGGTAGACTCAATTTCCCTATCTTAACAATTTGGTGTGCCACTAGATATAATGTTTTCTCCCATTGGTTCCTTAGAAGAAATGGGTGCATTTTTTCAAAGTTGAGAGCCATCGAAATCAAGGCTATGAACTCTTGATTGAGGTGACATGCTAATTTACCCTGGTAGGATAAGTTGTTCTCTCAGCTTTAGGCATTGCCACACGAATCCAAGATACTTGTTCGATGAACATTAGGTTATCTTCCATGAAGCAAATTTCCCTGACACTCACTGTAATCTTGTATCATGCTGTTTCATCTCCATTTTGAAGACATGAAATCGTAGATTGGTCTAGGGAAGATACGATGTTAAAGGTAAAATTTGTAGGTTGAGAGTTATCACATCTTTTGTTCCATCAATTGACTTATTACTAGCTAAAACTTTCAAGCAACCTGTTTTTAAATTTAAGAAAAGGTGAGACAAAAGAAGTGGATGGAGATTAGAATTGAAAGTTTGTAGAAAGAGGTTAGTGTAAAAAGGGGACAAAAGAAGTAGGAGAAGATTGAGTGGAAGGAGAAGGTCGATTTATCTTAGAGTCGTAATTTGAAAAGTCAAATTATGGAAGTCTCTTCCATTTGGGAGGATCTTTTTTTGTGTAGAGTTTAAAGTTGAGAAGAGAAACCAAAGTTACCACTACATGCTTTATTTGAAAATGGCCGTTGTAAGGTATTATTAGTCAATTGGTCAGACTTTGGTGCATGGGCTTACAACATGGCTTGGCAAGTATCTAGTCACATAACTATGTTGGGCCTGCTTGGTGCAGTTTATTACATCATTTGGGTTAGAATTAGAAGCTACCTATCTATCATGCATATTAGGATCAAAAGGGTTAGACATTTAGGGATGTTGCATGTTATGGTTTTAGTCTTGCTGTCGAAGAGTTGTGGTACTTTGATCCAAATTGGGTTCAAGCTAATCATATTGTGGTCTAAGAGAACAAGTATGAGGACACTAGCTTTTAATGCCCTCATATTGAAGTTGATAACTCTGATTATCAATAATAATAATAATGTGAGTTAGAGGTTCATTTGATTCACTTTGTAAAACATTAATTTCTCTTTTTAACCACTTAAAACGTTAATATCTTAAATGAACTTACCACCAAACATTGATACTCCCAAGCATAATTTACCCCTATATAATTTGATATTAAGCGGTAAAATTAGTTAATTGAATTAAGTTAGATTGAACCATGGATTAATTTGGTGCACGATAAAATGAAATGTTTGTAGGAATTCAAAGAATTAAGATGATTTATGTCACGCCTTGAACCTAGTCCAGGTGTATCTAGCCCAATCATGTGCAATACTTAAGCATTGCACAGAAGATTAAACATAAAATAACATTTATGTTGATTGTTTGCTTAAACATACCATACAAACATTTTCAAAAACTACTCATTAAGAGTAGATTATCTGAACATGGATTGCATCAACAATACCACCAAGATGGCACATCAAAAAATTATAGGGTTCTTGTTTCCTCAAAACATTACAGTAAACTTAGTGCATTTATTTTACAAACCATAGGCTTATAAGTAAGCCTTAAACAAAAACATTACATCAAACTTGAAAGGTCTTGACAAGGTCTTTTTCAAAAACAAACAATACATTGTCATGGTTCTTAGTTATCCTATTCGTCAATAAACTCTTCAAAACCTATGTCATAACCAATTTGGTCATAAAAGTCATCTTCATCTACACCTATAACATAAAAAGTGAGTCGGGGCCTAGTACACAATAACACAAATAAACACAAGTGACATACACTCGTAGTCTTATATAATGCAACAACCATTAAGTTTTATTCCAATAATTAAGTGTAATAATCAACATTGGAGTATTCAAACTCTAATAACAAACCATTGGGAAGCTGGAGGTCTTGAGTAACAACAACTACTCAGGGGGTTGATATAAGCAACTCGAATACTTATATCACGGATAATAACATCTACAAAGATAATAATTTCATATAAGGTTTACAGCCATTTTGCATATTTACTTATCTTAATCTATAATATCATCTAGTTCAACTAGCTCCATAAACGTGAACTAAATCATATTACTTCTCTTTAAGCATGAGTAATCGTTATACCAATACTGTTACCCCTATCGACTATTTGCTAAGCCATTTATAGATTGTCATTGCATCATGATAAGGGGGTGGCTTAAGTGCCTAACTATCATGCTGACATCGCCAAGTAGGATTGTCACTCCTCGAATCGGATTAAACAACATAAGCACGAGCAATTCAAATATTTTTTAAACCATATTTGTTTATAGTTGTTTTAGAAATGCTCACCTTAACAATCAAGTTACCATGTACCTGGATGAACTAGTATAACTTGCAATGGATTAGTAGATAAAGACAACTGAGTAGAGGAAGTTGTTAAAAAGGAAACCAATTCATATAAGCTTTACCATCATCCCATAATTAAATGCTAAGTTTTCAATCAATTATCAAACTTAAATAAAAATTCATATCAATACATAACTTGGTATTTATTCTTATATTTATATAACCCATTCCTTTACTCCTATTTTATTTTAAAAGAACACTAGTAGATACATTAGTCGTGTTTCATCAGGTTAGAAACATGATTAAATACAATATGTTGTGTTCTCATCATGTTTCGTTCGTAGGTTGGAACTTAGAGAGAAGTACAATGTGATAGGGCAAGTCGTGTTCCAGTCGTGTTTTTCCTTGAGTTGCAAACCAGTGAGAAACACTACGAGATAGGACAAATTGTGTTCCTCCTGTGTTTTATTAATATGGTAAGCACTCAAAGATTATAGAGAAACGTAGTGAGATATAATCAGTTGTGTTCTTGTCGTTTTTCGTTGACAAACCAAGTTCTTAAGGATCAGAGAGAAACATGTGGAATAGAAGTAGCCATGTTCTAGCTGTGCTGTCTCGAAATTACATTATTGAACAAAGCAGAGAGCAGCACGGTGGAATTTGGCCACCGAGCACCTACCGTGTGTTTTCTCAAGTAACTAAAATTTCAAGTCTCAGCAAGATACACGACTACTTAGGCACCTCGTGTTCCCCTCGTGTACTATTTTGAAAAATAGGGCTGCATACTTTAACACTTAAACATCATATTTTTGCTTTAAACAAGTTTACATTGCATAATTAGTAGTATCACGCATGCATAAACTCAACATTTATTTCATTCAACAATATCCATAACTTCATTTTCATCATTTGTGCATTAATTAAACCATGCAAACTCACTTATCTACCAAAACAACAAAAATAACTTTCACTACTCTAGCTTTGCAAGTTCTAAAGATTCAACTAAGCCTAAAAATCAACTTTGTTCACTAACTCTATCTTCAATTCACTAAGATTTCATTTATATATAAATTGTCATTGTGAAAGAAATAAGTGAATAAAAACTTAGAAAAAGTAAACAACACTTTACCTTAATTAAGCTAAACTTGTAGATGAAAACTTAAAGGAAATCTAGATGAGTTTTTTTGCAAGAAAATTGGATCAAGATGATGGAGTATGTTGGAAAGGAAGAGGAGTCTGCTAATGGTCTATTTCGGAGAGTGATTTTATGCAAAATTGAACAAGATAGTTATCCTATAATATTTAGTAAAGTAATGTTAACTTTTGTAGCATTTTGCTTAAATTATAAAGTGTATTTTGTGCATGATAAAAGGTAGATAAAAGGTTTTGGGCTCATGGTTGGTGTTTAATTTATGGGGCTTGTGTTTGATTTGTAAGAATTGGGCTTTCTCTTTTAAAGCAAAAATTTAATAACAATAACATTAACACAAATACTTAGCTAAAATCACATTGCGATTTTAATTTAAGAAAAAGGATGTTCTTGAAATCTAGAAATTTTGAATCTATATCAAATACATGAAATGATTAAATATAATCTAACACCTAATCACACCAACATATGAAATTTTATCAATTAAACTATGCACAGACAAATTTATTCACCAAACAAAAAATGCATATAGATAAATTAATTAATTAAGCATGAATAGTTTAGGGTATTTCAATTTGATTAAAAATGACATTTGTAATACGATTGATGAAAACAATATGCATTAAAATATAAAAAAAAGGAAATATTCTTAACAAGACCTTTTTTTTTCCTAGACAGAGCAAGACTTAATAGTCTCAATAACAATGTTCATAAAAAACAAATTAATATGAAAATAAGAACTCAAAACACAAAATTAAAAGCTAAATAATATGACCAGTGGCTGGTGCTCGTGAGATGAACTTGTACACGTAAAACCTAAAAATAAAAGTAAAGATATAAAAGATAATGGAATGATGAATTAAAACGGCTATTATATAGAATATTTTGAATAAAAAAATTAATGAAAATAGAAAACAATGATAGCTTATGCAACCTGGTAGTCATTTAGATGGTCAGCTTTTTATCTATATCTGTATCTTTTTCAAAATGGTATATGTAAATATGTCTAATTTACATTTATTTTTTTATTTATATTTGATCTTTTAATGAGAATTGCCAATTTTTTTATCTGTATCTGATTCTTTAAAAATAATTTGTTAGAAAAAAGTTTCAAAAAAGTGCCTATATATGTAATTTGCGAATAAACAAACAGATCCTGATTCTTCCTCGGTCGCCTTTGGTGGTGTTTTTTTTTTTTTTCCTGCCAACAGCCTTTGGTGGATTGACCCGTGTTGGTTTCTCAACCTGAGCCAACCCCGCCTATTCTACTAGTATACGTATCTTTGTTCATGTTTATTATGAGGTCTTCCAAACTAATTGAAATGCTATTGATAACAAAATCCGTTTGGACATTTGCTCTTGTCTAGCGCCCCTATTCAAGGATTTTGACTGGTATCATTTTTGTACTTAACTTAATTTGGAAAATATAAGGAATCTGACCTGATAATATGGATTTGGCTCTGCTTAGGGCAAATTATAAAACCCAAGCACCAAGCCCTAAAAAGAGTAGCCTATTTAAACTCTTGAAGAAATTTAAGGAGGTATTGGAAAGACACATGCAATATCTTTATTCCAATCAAATACAGGAATTATTAATGGCTTTGTTGGCGAGTGGTATTTCCTAAACACATAATTAAAAAGGGAGACCATCCTCAATCAAATAGTTTATATGTCATATATTTCAAATTCAATATTATATATCAAAGACCGGAATTGTTAATGACTTTGTTGTCCAGTGGTATTTCCCAAACACAAAATTAAAAAGGAGGGGGGCCATCCTCAATCAAATAGTTTATATGTTATATATTTCAAATTTAGCATTACATAAATAATTTATCATAAATAATATATATAAGTTTTCTATAATATAATTTACAATATAGATTCTTTTGGACTGATTATAACATAGGTTAAATCACATAAAATATAATTGATATTTGTATCTACATGGTATTTTTTTTTTTATAAGTTTGATGATATTTATTATATAGATTTTTAAATATTTATCATATAGTTTCTAACAATCGGTATGTGAAAAAATATAGAGAGACAAAAAATTAAACAAAAAAAAGTATTTTCATGAAAAGATGCAATAAAAAAAATTAAGAAAAAGAAGAAGAAGACAATACGTTATAATAATATTTATATTAGTACTACCAATCAAATTATACCATTAAAAGAAAATGTATATATAACTGAGAGAACCTATGTGTTATTAATAATAAAGATTTCTATCCTTGTTTGAAATGAGAGGGATATTGGAAAAGTTTGCCTTTATGTGATGATGATAATAAAATATATTATTTCAAAGTTAAAAATCCTTATGATATTTGATAATAATTTATTCTTTGGTAATTGTATATTATGTGATAGTAATTTTTACTCTTGAAGGTCACACTTATTCCTAGAAAGATGTATGTGCGTTTCCATATAGAGAGAGATCAACAAATTTTTTTTATCAATTAATTAGGTTGATTGCTTACTGATATCTTCAAAATAAGTTGTAAAGATAATAAGTATTATTTTGATAAAATCTGAATAAATTCAAATTAAAAAAAAAAGTTATTTGTATCGATGGATTAAAAAGGAAACTAAAACACATGTCCTAGTTTAAAATTTATCAACTATAATTAAGATATTTAAAATTTTTAAATCTTAAAAAGAAATCCATTACTTTTTATATTGTTAAAGTTATATATTATGTATAAGATAGATACAAATAAAAGGATATTAATAAGTGTGATAAATTTGGAATTTGAAAAAATAGTAAATTATTATTTTTGTCTAAATATAACAAATTGGAAATGGATGTTCGAAATATTACTAATAACACCAGCGGGCTCCAGAATATGAAAAAAGGAAAAAAAAAAAAACACGTCAAATACAGTTAGCAATCATCTCATCACTTTTAGGTTTGTTTGGCAAGATACGGAACAAACACAAATCAAATATAGATGACTAACAGAAAATTTACTCATAAAAAGATCAAACCAACCATATGCATATCAAATACAGATAAAAAACAGACCATCCAAATGGATCCTTAATAAATGCACCTGGGACCGTCCTTAAAATAACGATTTAATACGATTATATTATGGGTTTGTTTAGATTGTCTGATTTCTATCTGTATTGTATATATATTAGATCTACATCTGTAATTTTTCTGTATCATATCTGTTTTATATCTATATCGTATTTATTTGGTTTGTTTATAAGTAAAACTATTAATTTTTTATTAGTATATGTTTCTTAACAAATATTTTATATTTATTTGAAAATAACAAAAATATAATATAAAAATGATCAAAATATGATAAAACAAATAGACCTAAATCTATGGTGACTGCATACCCATATGGTGACAATGTGATACATATGACTAAGGCTTTCTTCATGTTTTATATTGCCATGCAGAAAAGAAATTTTCAGGCCTAGGGACTAGGGCTCCTGTGAGCCACCCTTGACATCTCCTTTATTCTCTTAAATAAGGAATGTTAGATTCGGATCTTCCATTTCTATCATAATGGACGAGAAAAAACCAAATACTTGAAATTTTTTATGGAGAAAAAATGGACAGCCTTGATTTTCTCAGAAATTATGTCATGAATCATGACCATTGTAGATATCATAGAGTTAATATCTACGTTTTTTGTGTATTAATCTATTCCGTCATGCCCTTGGCATTCATACCTATAATATTACTGCCCGTTTACTTCAATAAAGGGAATAGACAAGGAATAGAATACTTATGCTTCTGTAATATTATTACCAGTAATATACTGAAAATATTGATTCTTGTGTTTACTTTATCTAAAATTTTATTACTAGAAATACTATTTACTCCAAGTTACTAATTACAGTATTAAATTGAAAATATAATAAAAATACCATTATCTCCCTCTTGATTATATTGAATTGATTAAAAGTTGCATCATTTATTAGGGACAAAATAGTTAATACGTATGTATTATATTTTCAATACAGTGGGAATAGAGAGGGCATAAAAAGTTCCATCTATTAAGTGGAACTTTTTATGCCCTCTATAGAGGGAATATAAAGTGCCTGAGAATTTTCATTCTCAATCAATTTTTATAAGTAAACAAGATAATAGATGTATTATAGGAATGAATATGCTAGTCCTCCCCTATTACCTCCAAGTAAACGGGCCGTCAATTGGATTTTGGCTTCTCGATGGCATGATAAGGACTATGGAGAATATTGTATGGGAATTCGTAAAATTTACGGGTGTTGCTGGTCCCAATCTTAGGCACTAAGGTCCATGCGTGTAGAAAATTATTTCTTCTTTAAAGACAAATCCAAGAAAAATAAGGTGGAGACCACAATGTACATTGGAAAATGGGATGCGTATCATTTTCGAAAAACCACCTAACTGGGAAACTTTGATGTATTGAGTCTAGTTGCATGATCACTTAGGTTGAATAGGGCTTTGAGCCGTGAATTGAGTTAAATCGGACTGGTTTTAATTGAAATTTGAGTTTTCTTCCTTTTTTTTTTTTAAACGATTTGGTTTGCAGTTTTGATTTGAGATCCCAACTTAAACAGTATGATTCAAACAGATTCGGATCATTTACACACACACATATATATAATAAAAATTTAAACATATGTTTTTTTTAATTACTTTATTAATAATTTTAATTATTTAGACATGTATCATTTATGAGATTGAAATTATATTGGTCGTGTTATGTTTGGATCATTGAAGTGAATCTACAAATAAGTTAATTGTTAGTTTTTAACCTCTAGTGTGTTTATCATTCCTTCTTTTTTCCCTTTGTTTTATTAACTAGCCACTTCTATTACCTAATTATTTATTTGTTTATATAATATTGATAATATGCTCATTAGAAGCATAACAAATTGAAATTTCCACCTTATATTGGGATAATCGAGTCAAGTCTATTATTATAGTTCAAGATAATTCAAGAGTATGGAAATGTGCACATATATTACTAATTTATTATATAATATTTTCCAAATATTAAAAAAAATATTCTGCCACCTTTAATATTATGGGAAACAGCTACTACGTAAATAGGAAACGATTCTTAAAATGTAGGATTGATGAGTAGTTACTACAAAAGTTGCATTCTTCAATATTTCCTCTTTTTTATGAAATATATCATACACAACAAAAAAGAAATTTACAAAATTTTTATTATATTTTAAAAGATCAAAAAACTTATCGACGTTAAAAGATACCAAAAGCAGATGTAGAAGCTTTATACATATGTATGTATGTTTAAAATTTTCAAAGCAGATATAGAGAGCGATCCATTAGCAATATGTAGAACTATGGGCCGAAAAGTGCCTTGTAAAGTAAAGAACATGTGAATTGGGCTTTCAAAACCAGAATGAACCAGGCTGGATATTCAAAAACCAAACTGAACCCATGAAATCTCACCGACCGAGTCTAACATAAGCAAAACCCAACCTCATAATCCAATTTGGCAGCAGTCCACTACAATTTTATGCACAACCCCAATAATTAAACCCTAAAAAATATGGAATCTTTTATGCTCCATTGGAATCATTCAACCTATCATTCGATCATCAAAATATTAATACAATTAAATTTCGAGAGCCATCTTGAATACATATAAATCTAACCTATTCAATAATTTAATTAATCAATCCCATAGGAAAATAGGACTATAGATACATACTAACAACAAACAAATCAAGTAAAAGCTTTATCAATCAATGATTAAATTGAAACGGTCCAATTTAATAAAGAATTACATCCAAATAGATTCTTACCAACACAACAATTCCCATTTCTACATTGTCCCAACCCTTAATCCCAATTCGAAGAAATTTTAAAGTTGTACTTGATTTTCTAATCAAACCAATCAACCAAATATATATATTATATTATATGGGGAAAAAAAGCAAACAAAATATTCAAAAACATTCGAGCCCACTTCATTAAAATAAATGTTCGTTCAATTATAACACACATGTTACCAAAGAGTTATCCAGGCCAATGAACTTTTTACCCAAAGTCCCACACATCACTTTTTCCCATGCCTCTCAACCCTCCCATCAATCCAATCCCTCATATCCTTCAAAACGATGTTAGCACAGTCATCCGGCTCGCCTTGTATCAAAGAATGACACATACCCTCATACATTTTTAAGGTTTTATCCTCACTAGGAGCCTTCTCATACAACAATTGTGACGAAGTAGGACAAGTGACAACATCAGCAGTACCATGACATGTTAAAAACGGGACTTTAACCTTATGAAAGTTATCCTGAATATACTGACAAACCCTAAGTAGCTCTCTCATAGTACCAACCCTAGGTCTCCCAGTGTACCTCCTTGGGTTTGATGCTATGATTTTCAGTTTCTCAGGATCTTTTATGGCTTTCCCCACCATCTTGTTGTCGGGCATGCTTGCCCACGTGTCGGCAAAACCGAATAGGAGACCGTACATGAACAAATGGAGCCTACTAGGTTTCATTGGTTCAGGCATGACAAAGAGTGGAGCTGAGAAAATTAGGCCGGTCCACGTGTCGGGTTCCGATTGGAAGTACATTAGCATTGTGGCTGCACCACCCATTGATTCGCCGAATAAGAAGGCAGGCTTGTCTTTGTAGGGCTCACTCTTGCGGACGTGGGAGAAGAATGATAAGGATGTGGCAGCAACTTTCTCCAAGTCACCTAAAAGGGAAAATATAATGCAATAAATACCATATTCAATTAGAAGGTCAAGATTAGGGTAAAAAAGTTAAAAATTAGATACATACATATATATATATATATATATATATTACAATCTCCAAGGGTATGAGTCTCAAAATTCTCAAATATAACGAAAATTTTAAGATCGCATCATTAATTCTAACAAAATTGGTTCCATTGGCCTTCCAATGATTCTATTTTACTTTTACATCCAATTGTGATCGCACTTTATTTGACTAAATGGTATCTAAAACTCAAATTTAAGTTAATAAAGCTCAATTTATATAAATATTAATTTCCAATCTTAAATGAAAATTAATTAGCATTTAATTTAAATATGATGCAAGTACAATCAAGTTCACAAGTTTAACATATGAAGGATGAAATAAACTACCATAATAAGTTAAGTTTAAACTTTAGCCAATCGTAAAGACCGGTGGTTTTATTCATTTACCCTGGTATTGTCCATAATTTAATATCTAGTATTTAAAATCCTATTAAAATAACCTATTATAGCTATCCCCAATAATATGCATTATGACATGAGTTGCATAAATGAGAAGAAGTGCATTAAATTTTGATAGCAAATGGAGTTGAAACCTAACATTGCGGCTTTAAAATTAGAGATAATGAAGTAGATTATGAGGCCATGACCATTCAGTTTGATGTAGCCCTTTTTTTTTTTTTTTTGAAATAAATGTTGCCATATTGTAACAGCCATACTTAAACGAGTTGCTTAACAACAATATATTAGAGTAATTAATGAAGCCCAATATTAAATTGAAGTAATCTAGAACCCAGAGCCAGGAAAACAAATAATAATAATAATATAATAATAATAATAATAATAATATAAAGAAAACCTAGATCCTTAATAGAATAATCCTCTGTTTATTATGAAATATAACAAGGTAGGGGAACAAAGAAAGCGAAAAATACTAGAAATTAAAAGATTAAAAAAAAAGAAAAGAAAAAGAAAAAAAACACACAAACAAATATGTCTTCATTTCATCAAATTCGGTTAATTAAGATTAATAAGTTTTTCAACGAACACATATTTAAGAATTGGCAAAAAATAATTAAATAAATAAATAAAAACAATGACAAAAGGATTCCCCACGTGAAAAAGCTACTGGAGCAGAGAAGTACAAGTCCTCGTCAGTCCAACGCATTAAATGCAACTAACGTCTAGTCATTGAAGAAACACGCTCATGAACTTGGGCTAACGTTGAATCTTCAATCGAATCTTTTAAGTTTTTACGATCAATTATCTTCATTTTTTTTCCCAGTTAGTATTTGAGTTTAAAAGTTCAACCTCCCACCTGTAAATTTTTTGAATTTATTTAAGATATTTAAATAAGATAATTAATTACAAAAATGTGTTAAAATGAAGTAGCAAATTGTAAAATTTGATGAAGTTAAACTTGTTAATTACAAATATAGATAAAATTAATTACAAAAATGAATTAAAATGAAATAATCAATTATAAAATTTGATAAAATTAAAATAATTAATTATAAATATAGATAAAATTGAGGTATTAAAGTAAACCTTTTAAACTTCTGAAACTCAATAACAGAAGTAAGACAATTACCAAATTTGACCATCCACAATAAATAATCATCCCAAGTTACCAAGAAAAATGAAGCTGATTTAATGCCTAACAATAGTTTAATAATTATTAATTGCTATGGTGCTCTGACATCCTAGCCTCAAACAATAAAAGGAAAATGACTGGACTAAGACTAGACTTAGTGCTATAGATAAGGTCACCCCACAAACTTTGGACACATGACATGTGCCAGCAAGAATAATATCAAAATTTGTCTTCTTATTTTATCTTTCATCAAATAATAGAAATTAAAATTCCTCATCTTATTTCCTTATCTTCCCTATTTGTACCTCACACTCTCTCCCAACCCAAACAAAGAGGTAAAATGTCTAGACTATGATCTAACATCATCATTAACAATAAGTCATTAAGAAAGTTATTTAATATATTATATTAATATTTTAAGTAACTCTTTTTATTAACTTAACATAATTTTAAAATTTTTTATAGATCATACATTATATAAATTATATACAATTAATAATCAAAAATATAAAAAAAGTAAAAATAAAAATTTAAGCAATTCTCTTACTAAAATTAAATAACCTACTTATTGATTAAATAACTCATAAAATTACTTAATATAATATAAGTTTTTTGTCAAGGAATTTCAATAATGTAACTCAATTAGATTCAAACTCTGATCCCCCGCCCCGTAAAAATAAATTTCCCATGTCTCAGGGCAGGGGAGAAAAAGAAAACTCTGAATTAAAGTGATTCTGAGTCTCTGACACAAAACAACAGTGAATCATTCTGAAAAAACAAACACTTTCACCAAGTATGTTATCTTTTCCGTAAGTCACCAAATATATTATTACAAAGGCTGGATGTAGAATATTAATTATTTTATCTCAGCGCTCATCAGCCCAAATTTCTAACAGGGCTCCTAATCAAAACGAAAACCCACATTTCCCAAATTTCATCAATTCCTTATAATTGAAAATAATTTCTTCAAATTTTCAGAAAGAAAATTAATTCATATTTCAAAGCCTCAAATACAATAAATAACAATTAAAACTATAGTAACGTACCCATGTACAACGTAGACCATCGGACCGACCATGTCCTAGGAGATCAGCAGCAAACACAGCATAACCCCAATTAGAATAGCTAATACAAATCTTCTGGAATAGCCACCCGGTGTCCGATCCATAACCATGAGTCATGTACACCGATCCTTTGACCTCTTGATCCAAGGGCAAGAAGCTCTGTGTAAAAAGCTTCCCATTGGGTGTCTCAAAATATGACTTAGTGTTCTTCACTCCTTGGGAAGTGTAATATTCTTCTTCGGGCATGTCACCCCAGAAATTTGAGGACACTTTCCTATCTTCCTCCCCTGCCATATCCTGGTTCCTGGAGGGAGAAAGAGAGAGACAGAGAGAGTGTGTGTGTTTTCTAGCTTTCTGATGGTGCGTTTTTTGGTGGGTTGGTGAGATTAGGGCATATGGGATGATGTGGGACTTGGGAATTGGGATGAGATTATTTAGTGGTTGGGAGTAGGTGAAGTTTAGACTTTTGGTGAGTTGGACCCAAGTTATCGACTGCAGTTTGGGTTGGTTGGGTTATTTTGGAATTATTTGGTGGTTGGTGATAAGGTGACCTTGGATTAAAATATTGCGTAAGTTTAAAGGATGATTTGGACATTGGATTGTAATATCTATATTGGGTTGTAAGTATTATTGTCTAACATGCATTCCAATGGCTTTGTCTTGCTTCATACTTGGGTTTAGGTATATGTCGTGTATTAATTTATGTAGGTTGTGTAGCAGGTGTTTTATAACATAAGGAAATTTAATAGAAAAAGTATATCATATCCGTAACCTAACTTTAGAGATGATATAGATATATATTTTTGGCCTTTTTCTATTATAATAGAACCATCCAAACCATTAAAAATATTCAATTTGGCTCCATTTGTGATATGACAAGGTTAAATTGGATGGTTTACTTTAATCTATTTATTAAACCAAAGAAAACTTATATATAAAACGTAACCTATTTAAAAACTGGGTGGATTAAATCGGGTATTTCTCTAGTAATTTATAACCTATGCAATTTGATATGTATTTTTAGAAAACAATTAATTAAATAACATTTCTTCAAATAAGGATTATTTAGTAAGTTTGTTAATGGTCCAACGGATTAGATGGTTTAATTTGTAGGTTGAGCTCTAACCTATCCAATGGATTAGGTATGGTAATCAACAAACAAGCCAGTTCTTATCCAATGAAAAATAAATGTTGGTAGATTGAGAAAGCCAATCTACCTTATAATGGGATAGGCATGATAAGGAGATCGATCTAGATAGCCTAATGGGTTGAAAAAGGATTCATAATCCTTAATCTGCTTCTTTTTTTTATTTTCCTTTTGGTTGGATGGGTCAGCACCTCTTATGCAACATTGAACTCCTCATTAGTATTAAAAATGATACAAACAACCTCTATATAGGTTACATAATTGCATATGCCCTTGAAGATCTTTATAAAGTCGTACCAAATGTATGTAAATGATGAAGCGTACAAATGAGAACATCTACCATAGTTTCAAATGTTTACAAGTTTCATTCATATTTACCCTAATTATTGAAAGGTACATAAGAATAGATATTACTCAATTCATTCGGTTTCCATTGCAAATTATATTTAGCATGTAATTCAACATTTGATCCTTTTATAAGCAATTCAAAACAATTAAGGAGAAATGTGACACAATAGAAAGGATCATATGGAAGTCTTTTTCTTTTCTTCTATATTGTCCTAAAGCATATGGATAAATGGCCAAATAATCTATAACCTTGCATTAAACTTGTATGAATTGTCTAATTTTCATTTATATATATTATCTACATTTGCATTTTATTTGTATCTGGTCTATTTGATCTGTTTGTGAGTGAAAATATCTATTTTTAATTTGTATCTATTTCTTAATAGATTATCTATTTAAAAACGACAAAATAAGATATCAAATTTACCAGAATAAGATGAATCAAAAGAGCCTATAGACAGAGTGATACATGTTCTAAATTCTAGTAAGCAAAAGATGTTTCGTAGGTCATTTACCTTTTTTCTTTATTTAATTTATTTTTTTGCTCATGAAAAGGAAAAGATTAAAGGAGGGAAAAAAAAAAAAAAAACCTGGAAGGTAATGCACAAAGATTTCACACATGCTTCATAAATCTGATATTGATGTAGAGTATAGACTTAAGTCAATGACGAAAAGGAAAGAAAAAAAAAAAAAAAAACTCATTTCTTTACCATCTGCTGTAGTATTTGTCTAGGTTGGGAAGAAATATCTGTTTACTCTTTTTTTTCAAACCGATGGAGAAGTTTACTTGGCCCTAGAAATTGACCCATCGCATTAATCATGTAATTTACTGGACTGGGACTGTTGATAAATGGAGTTTATAACTCGACCTTTTTTATTTTATTTTATTGTTCGCGAACCTATTCCATAAACTAGGTAGAGAGGTTCGGCAACCTTATTGAAGAGAAATAGCAAAAGCATTAACTACAATTCAGTTGAGATAAATGGCTACTTTAACTCCTCCTGTTCATGCAATGTTACTATTGGGATGTTGAATTGTACTTTAAACACAGCCATCCTCTTTACCTAACATGAATAACTATTCATTCTCTTTTCATTCTGTAAAACTCCAATTACGATTTTTCCTTAAATGGTAATAAATTGCTATTCTGTAAAATAATAAATAGTAATTCATATCTTAGTCATATATACGTCTTATAATAACGATAAAGGGCATTATTGATATTTTATATCGTACTCCAATAATTACTTGTTTTACATTTTGTAATGGTATTGAAACTCAATGGTATTATCATCTGTTTTTGAAGTAAGATGTACCAAGTACCCCATCTTGTATTAAGATGATAGAAAGAAAAATTATGATAAGGACATTATAGATATTTTGTTATTGACATATTTTCTATGTCAACTAAACATTGTATTAGTTTTTTTACCTTTGTTACAATCTCATTGAATTAAAATTCAATTCTCCTTTATGTTGAAAAAATAAACAGGTTTAACTAGAAAATATAACTATTTTGGTGATTACAAACAAAATATTCCAAATTTTCTACCAAAAAAAGTATGATTCTTGATTATAAATAAAATGTGGTCATTGACTTGATATTTAAAGTGGATTTGTCTGTAAATAAAACAAACCAAATACAATTGAGTTTTAAAATGTAGTTTTTTCATGAGGCACATTTACATGGTGTGGTCCAATCTCAAGGAATCAACACTAATCAAATTACTTTAGGCGAACCAAATTGTTTTTTGCATTATGATAAAAAATTGACATATTTTGATTTTTGAACGTTAGCAAACACATGACCAATTTGACAACTCTTATGGCAAGGAAGAAAAAGAAAATTTAACCCTTGTAAAATGAACTCCTAATCTTCTAACCATCAACACTTCCACTCTTTACTCATTTCACTTTCCATGCATGCCAACCTTCATATTAGATTAGTCAATCACTCTTAATTCTTACTTCCAGTAAATATTTACATCTCTAAACTCGATTTTAGTTTGTCAAACTCATAGTCTGACTTTTGCCTCTTAGTCTCCACAATCTCAAACCAAAAAGACTTTGGCATTTTGTAAGCATGTAGCCCTTTTCATTATTAAACCACAAAAAAAAAATAATAATAAGGAGGAGAAAGGAAAAACAAGGAAAAAAAAAAAGAAAGAAAGAAAGAAACCAAGCTACTTTTTTGCTCTTTGTTAAACACATAATATATATATATATATATATTCATTTAATAAACATGTGATCTATTTTTCATCAATATGTGTGATGACTTATAGTTGAACCATAATACTTAATTAACAAAATGATATTAAGATAATTGCATATTATGCACCTCACTATCTCCATTATTAAATCTTTTCAATTGGTTGATTTTACATTTATCTCACTATTGGATGAAAAACAAAGCTTTTGATATTGTAAAATTTGTGACCTTTCATCATCGTCATAACTACACTTTGTGTCTCTCTTTCCTTTTTTTCTTTTCCTCTCTAAGAGATTTGTCACATCTTACAACTAGGATGTGACAATGTTGTCACATGTACATACCTTAATTTATCCATACAAATCAAAGATATAGAACACCAGTTAATGTCCACATATCTATAAGTGCAAATTACTCTTGAAGGAATTACATCAATGCATAGCACAACCTTTCTGGCAATCTACCAATAACAATCTAAACTAGTCAACCAAATAACTTTCAACTTAAACTAAAACATAAAGGATAAATATGTTAAACAAGATAACTTTCATCTAATTACTAAGGTACCCAAAATACTTTAGTATGCCCCACTTTCATAGTAAAAGTAATGATCAAAATTGACAATCAAGTCGTGCTATATATATTTGATCTTGGAAATTATGGTTCCATAAAAAGGTTTAGCAACATGAGCCCCAAATGATGGTTATCCAAAACACATGTTCATGGTTAGTAAACAATATCATTAACATTTATATGTACATAGTAATAAAATATATCATCTTGTTTTGGCAAAACCACTTATATAATCTTGGCATCCTAAGAAATGGAATATATCAAACTCCTTAACACTTAACTAGAAGAGGATTTGCAACCTTGAAATTGTACTATTTCAAATTCACTACATATCGTAGCCACTAGTTATCTACTCTAAGATAATTGTATATATAGTGCTACATTACATCAATGCAACCCATTCGATGCTTCTTTTTAGATTACTAAGCCTTATTACAATAGTTAATCATTCCACAACCTACCTACTAACATAATGGTATTTTAACATCTGGTATATGCATTGCATTACTTTAGATGATAGCCTCTATTGGTCAATATGATTATTAATCTCCGACCTCCATTGCTGATACTCTTTTACTCTCGGTTCTCTAAACCTAAGAGCAACCATAAATGGCTTACAATTAGTTAGTTTTGATAATTTAGAGTTTTTTCTTTCTTATATTCACAACTAGGATAATCGTGTACTTGAATGAAGATCTTTAACAATAATAATCTAACTATTTACACTTTCAATTCTGATAGAAGAATAAAATGTTTTCAACACAAAGTGGAAAGTTTTAATTCAACTTATAGTTAAGTTCAATTGACCCACTAACCTCATCTTGTCATATACTATTTTTGTATTATGTACTATTATGTATTAATCACTTCACATAAATATGTATGCTTGTGTTATTATTATTAGTTAATTTACATACATAATCCTTATATAGACAGGTTTACAATTAACTACCTAAATTATAAAATGTTAATTTTAAAGTTGAACTTTACATATTTTTGAAATTAGCTACTTAAATTTTACAAAATTATAAGAATAGCTAAATGAACTTTTCCTCTATTGCAATTACCTACCCCACTTGGGTATAATAACTAACTACAAAATGTTTGTTGCAAGTAAATTAATAGTTTTGAACTTAAGGTAGTTTATTGAAAGAGTGAATGGATAACCTTGTTGTACAAGGTATCCATCGAATCTTGCTCGACCTAGTAGGGTCTTGGTAGGTACTAAAGGCCATAGGATGGGATATAGGTATAAATTTTTTAAAACATACTCTCACAAAATAGGTTATAGGTATGAGGTCTTCATACCCTATACCCACCCTGAAACCTAAATTATACTGTAGAAGGTATAAGTTTTGAGGTATCATTTATCCATACCGTTAAATATTACATAATAATATTGATATATAATGAATAATAATGTTCCATATTTTATTTTGCAACCACTTATATTCAAGAGTATATTATTTGTGGACTACATTATAGAAGGTTTTATTATAGAAGGATTTGCACTATTTTAATTTGAGCAAATTAGACTAGAAGTTCACAATGTTTCGAAAAGTTTAAAAGAGATCACAACTTTTAGTTAGTAAGTTTATTTTATATCATAACAATTGGGGATAAGTTTATTTTAGATCACAAAGTTTAAAGAAGTAAGTCAATTAAGGTTACTATTGGCATATATAAAATAGGATAAATATTTAATTAAAACTCAAGAAACCTTTCTTTTAAGACTCCATTGACATGTATCAATAGAAGAAATACTTAATTAAATCTTAGAAAATATTTTTCCAAACATTGTGATTCCTTTTGAACTTTATGAAACGTCGTGACTTAAAATGAACTTACTCCCAATTTTAATGACCTTCTGGTGTAATTTACCCTTTTTAATTTAGAATGACTTGTTATTTTTATTTGAGGAGAACTATGGTTATATGCACGTACTTGAACTCTCAAATTATATAGAGATTTTGTTTATATTATAACACCAATTAATATATAGAAGTAGTTCCAAAGATTTTAATTTTGGAATTTAGTGGAAGTTTATAATTATGTTTAATATCACGTAAATAGGTTTCGCAAGTATTTGTTGTAGGTTTCAACTTTCATGCATGAATAGATTCTATATTTTATAGAACTTATGATATTAACAAATTATTTTTTAAATTTCTTTCCATATATTGTTTATTTGAATGTATGAAAATAATATAGTATTACATATTACATGAAAACACATCAAAGACTATAAACTTGATATTTTAAAAAGAAAAGAAAAAAATTATAGAGTTTCATTAAAAAAAAATTACAAGTTCTACATTGTACTTTATACCCTATAGGTTTTATGATACAGGGTACAAGAAGCTACATGGTAAATTTCATATATAAAATTCAATAATTTGTACCTTACAGGATAGGGTTATAGATAGTGCTTCATATCTTACCCATCTTATATCTGTTCACCCAAATGATACTTACCCTTAAGATGTCGTAGTTATAAACCAACCTGATGTGATCAGATGACCAATCTTCAATATTTTGAAATTATTTGTCTGCTCCCTATTCCATCCTAGTCATGCAAAAGTTGTTTCCAAGATGATGATGATGATGATGATGATCACCAATTTTTGAAAATCTAATTTTTCTAGTTTTTCCATTACCTAAACCAGAAAAAACGTCAAGAAATGAAGAACATAATAGATACCGACAATTAGGATTTCGAACACTTCACACCAAAAGCCCTAATTGCCGCATCGTTTCGCAATCCTTTAAAAAATCAATCTTAATGTAGAATCCTAGAATTCTTCCCCTGTCAAATAGAGAAAAGGATTAGTTACCACAATAAGAATGTTGAATCTCTTCCACATAAACTCCATTGTCAATATTGTAAATTTTTTTATTGCAATAGAGTCGTATTTTAATAGTGTGGTCCTAGATGGATTTCAATATAAGTCGTTAAAAAATATCATTAGGTTATAAAATTTTTCAAACTTTTGTTAACTTGATAGGGAAATAATTAGAAATTGACCAAAAGTCGGTCCTTATATGAAAGAGTGCAAATCGGTTCTATCAAGTCAAAATAAATGGAATATAGTTTCACTCAAAAGGAAATTCAAAAATCACTAAAAAACCCTTCAGAATTTGGTAGAGAAGAAGACCAATGAGCTAAATTGGCGAGATTGATAAAGGAACCTTCAAAGGTAGTTCAGGAGTATAGAAATGCAAGAGCCGTGCAGAACCAGGCAATGTTGACAAAGATGGTCAGAGTCGTTGGTGCTAACTGTTAAGTTGAAGTGGGTAGATCGGCAACAAGAATACTTCAACGATACTAACGTGTCATGTGAGAATTAATTAGTAGCGTATAAGTACAAATAAAATTATGATACATGAATAATTTTATAAAAATTATACTATTGTCATCATTTATCTAAAGAACATTGATATATATCCATCCCTTGCCCAAATACATGGCGTATTACTGCCATTAATTTTTTTTTTTTTCCTCATGGGAACACACAAAGATAATAAATGATTCAATTAAATTTATTTAACAATATTAGTGTAATTGATTAATTATTATTGATGAATTATGAGTCATATATACATATATATATATATATATATATGCCTGACTCGCATTGCCATATATTTGGCGGAATACAAATCACGAGTCAAATGAATATAAAAAAAAAGAAGAAGAAAAAAGTGCCACATGAGAATTCTGATTTTTGTTTGGGACAAGTTTCAGGGCTCAATTGATAGGTTCATGTCAAGCTCATATGACCCAAGCACATGTCGAGCTTAGTGAATTTGGAAAACGGATGAAGGTCTATCTTTTTTGGGCCAACAGGATGAATGTTTTTAAGGGCCCAAATATAAGGGTTCAATGGGCCTAGACGGTAAGGATGGGCTGTTTTTAATATTATGGTCCACAGACTGCATCACTATAGCTGACAAAAGTGATAAAAATTAAATGATTGAAATTTGATTCACAGAGATTAATATAAATTGAACTGTAGGACATGGCATTGTCTACACATTCAAAAACACAGAAAAATTGATTGAGGGGCAAAAGGCAGTGCAACTCTCAAAAGGTTGACATCTAGGGCTTGGTAACATAAGGAGGTAAATTACCAGAAATTGGGTGTAATTGAAAATTTTAAACAACCATTGAATAATGGTATAATATGGGAAATCCATGTCTCCCATGGTCATCATCTATTTTACGAGATTTTCAAATATTTATTGTTAAAATATCGAGTTTATTTGCTATTATGATCATTTATTGTATATTGAGAGTAGTAATTATTTGATTAAAATTAACAATAAAATCAATGTCGTTGATTTGGTTTGAAATTCCACGATATTTGGTTTAACTAAATCATGAGTTCGACGGAGTTGAAGTGGAAGTTCACTATTAGTAAAATTTAAATTGATGAAGTTACAAATAATCATTGGCCAAAGAGTAGAATTATAGATAAAACAGTAAATTCACCGAGTAAAAATTCAATTATGTATAATATACAGTAATATTTGATTTGGGGTATGAAAACTTTAATTATAAAATATAAAGAAAGTCGAAAATTCATCAAATGATTTTGATACTGTTTTGTTTATCATTGAAATATAATAGATTTACATGGTAAAACATTCTCTCGATCGCCCAAAAAAAAAAAATATTCTCTCAAATTTTTCCTAAAAATTGGCTGATCGTTGAATGGGCTAAATTGCTAATCATAACATGCCAAAAAAGGTATGACAAATTCACATGTTTTTAGGACATCAACTTACATCACCTTGTTGGTAAAGGAGGACAACAACCTTTGTATCAGCTCAATTATGCTTTTCAGTTGTCCTCTTGTTGAACATCTATCACGTCAATTGATATAAGTTGTTCTGACATATTATTTTGTTTGGTTTGATTTCGAGATTATTATTGCCTTTAAGATAATGTTTTTTAATTGTATCTGTGGTATAATGCAATGGCAGTGAAGGAAATAACCATAAGAAAAGCATGGTGCTTTTGCAAGTAAAGACATACCACAGTATGTTCCTGGTGTTAAAAGGAATACATTTCGTGTTTGTCTTTTGGGTAAAGTTGTAGACTGACAAGCAATAGTTGAAGATGTAAATGTCAATCAGTGCATTGGAATGTAGGTTTACAATTACGAGTTCTTAGAAAGTAGATTAGGTTAGTAATGACTGTTATTTTATTTGAGTGAGATAAATAGTGAATGGTATGAATAATAGTTGTTAATAAATCTAGAGGGATCCAATTCTCTTTACCCATTTACGAGCTTTACCAAACCTTAATTCATATCTATTAGATATTTTTTTTCAGGCAGTTTGATTCGATCCAAGATCCAACCTGTTGATGCCAAATTTTCGAAATGAGAGACTTGAAACCACCTCGCCTTCATGGCAGGGTGGGTCGGACCCCGCGGATTCATGGTATGGGGTTCTACTGATCCAATCACTTTTTTTTAAAAAGTAAAAACCCAAATTTGTCTTTTTTTTTTTTTTTTTAAACTGAGAAGATCCTTTTGACTCATCGGTTCTTTCGAGTTCTTGAGGCAGATTCGGATTGGACCAGCCAACCCAACATGTCCACATGGCGGTCTAAGTAAAGACACACCATGGCCAATTCTTCCTATGTCCCAGCTCGGACTTAACCCGAGGAGATGTTTACATACCTACTATCTTCACCCAGCTATATATGACTAAACCACTATGATATAACTCCTTGACAATCCACTTGAATGTGAATCACCAATTGTGAACCACCTATTAATGATGTAAGTTCATGTATGTTAGAATGTTTCGTCTGTCATGTTCATACAGCCTAGGTGCATTGGCTCTCAACACAAGTGCAACTTAAGCTTGTTGCTTTGAAGTGGGTTGGGGTCAATTGGGTTTAGATTCTAGGAGTTGAGTAAGGGGGATCTATTGGATGGATAGTCTACAATCTCTTAAGTGTAAAAATAAACAAGAAAAAAATTAAAAAGAAAAGTTATTCTTTTGATTAAAAATAAATTAATTTATTTATAATCAAGCAATACTAGTATTCTTTTGAATCGATCACTTTATGGACCAAACAAAGTAATAATCTTGTAAAAGAGAGTCATCATTTCATTTCATCTCAATAAAATTAATCAAACACATACTATAAATGTTACTAGGCGTTTGTTAACATTATACATGATTAATATTATTACTCGATTATGGTTAATGATTTATTGAATTCATAGACCTATCAATGAAGTAAGTATATCATAAATTGTTTTTTTATTTTTCATTAGAAACAGAATTTTTCTTGTTCGTAATGAAAATAAGATTAAAATTAAATATTTTAAAAGTGAACTAATAATGTGTTTATAGACAAATTTAGCGGTCCAAATCTTATATTAATAAAGAAGTAGTTTACTTTAGTATGCTACATGGAGTATTAGGAGCAAATAGGTAATCCCATTGTACGTTTTTCTTAAGATTTTTGTACCATTAAACATTTAGAAAAGGACTTCAAGAAGTATTTACAATATGCCCTTATTTGGAATATATTTTCCATATGTATTACCAATTTTGACTCATTATATATATAATATATATATATAAGACATAATTGACTCTCAATAATAATTATCGTAATAATACATATCTCCATGTTCTTACTCATATAACCCACCTGTTGGGATTTCAAGCTAAGACGGATGAATAATAGCTCAGCCTAAAAAATTCCAGTGAAAATTATAAAACATAGACTTATTCTAAATTTATTTTATTGTGTGTTAATGTTAGAAAAATATATTTTATCAAGAGTAATTAATATGAACCAATTATATGTCGACAGATATCCCCAGTCTCGCAATTAACACATTCTGGTGAAACACAAATGCTGTGTTTATTAAAAAAAAAAAAATCATGAGTTGAGTTGAATGAAAATACATATGATGTTTTTGTGGGGTTGCTTATGGAAGTATAAATTTTGGAGTTTCTTTCTTTTTTTTTTTTTTTTGTCCTCGATTTATAAGTAAATAATTGAAATCACTTATAATTTTGAAATACCTTAGACCTTATCTTCTTATTTATATTCTTAGCCATTAATTACATGTGATAATGTTACAATTTGGAGCATGTCTTCAATGGGAAGAAATCCAATGAGCTTTGTGAAGGATTATACAAATGGACTTTTAACACTATCTATAATCCAAAAAGTTATCTCAAGTGTGAATCTCCACAAATCACAAAACTCTTCTTTTCACATGGGAGTTTTCAGGCCAACCATGGAAGTTTTCCAGCCAAACTAGGCTTTGATACCAATTGTTAGGATATGGAGTATGCCTTCAATGGAGAGGAATCCAGTGAGCTTTGTGAAGGATTACACAAATGGGCTTTTGACACCATCTATAACCCAAAACCTTACCTTAAGCGCGAGCCTCCACAAACCACAAAGCTTTTCTTTTTACATGATTGGCCAACCATGGGAGTTTTCTAGCCAAACTAGGCTCTGATACCAATTGTTAAGATCTGGAATATGTATTTAATGGGGAAAATCTAATGGGCTCTGTGAATGATTACACAAATAGGCTTTTGACACCATTTATAATACAAAACCTTAAGACAATGGGTTAATGAGTCTTCCATTCTTATAAACTCTTTACATAAGATCCATATTTCTCATATGGGATTTTCACATTTACACCCTAACAGATAATACTGTAATTGGACACATCAATGAAAACTGAGAAAGGTAAGTAGAGAAGATAACTACCCATTATCCTAAAGTAATTTTATTGTGAAAACTTCCTGGTAGGCATGCATGTAACTATGGAATGAAACTACGCTATACCAAATTTTCTATCACATTGTTATTTCGATAAATAATAACATGTCATGTGTTATTAATTTAATTTTAATTATTTTATATTTTTTTGTATATGTGATATCGAATAACACGTGAAATATTGTTATTCATTGAGACAATAATGTGACAACAAACATGGTAAAGTAAATATTCATCCCGAATTATGGTGTATTATGTTATGTTATGTTATGAAGAAAATAAGTATAAAATTTGTGGGCATAACTCTGCAGTAAAGGTTAAGATCCCTCGGCTCCCTAGTGGGTTTGAGAGTGTTTGAGATATTTTGCATTAGTCAGACCCAATTGTTAAGTTTGTGGGCTGATCTACACAACTTTTAGGTTCTGGTTCGTGTTTTAGACAAAGTCTGAGGGCCCTATTGATAGGTTTTATGTCAAGCTCATATGATCCGAGTACAATTCAAGCTTACCATAGCTGGAAAATGGACGAAGCATGCAGGGCCACGGCCTAGACAATAGGGATAGGTTTTCGTTTTAGATTACAAGTCGACGAGAAAAGAGTGCATCACCATACCTGACATAGGAAACTTAATTGAGGAGTAAAATATAGTGCAACTCTCAAAAGCTTGGCATCAAAGGCTTGGTAGCATGAGCAGGATGATGAGAAATCATTGGTAATTCCAAAAATTAAACATCTATATTAAACAAAATCCGAGTCTTTCATGCTCCTCGTTGTCGTCGTCGTGGTCATCATTTATTTTACGGGTTTTTCTAATTTTTATTGTTAAAGGGTTTGTTTGTGGCATCATATTTTTGAGTTTTTTCAAACGAATATTTATCAAAAAACAGATACTGATGAACAATTGATAGTTTTATTTATAAACTAATTAAACAGATACGATTCATATATGATATAGATAAGTTACATATACAGATACAATAAAAATTCAACAATTCAAGCAAACCCTTAAATTTTAGGATTTTTTTTTCTTTTGTTCATTTTTTCTTTGTATTGAGAGTAATAATTATTCATTCAAACTAACAATATAGATCATGTTATTGTTGTCAAATCCCAACAATTTGAATGGTTTATCAAGTCGAGTTTGAATATTATTGTATTTATCACAACTAACTAATTTAATTTGCAACTTTCATGGAGTTCAAGTAGAACTTTAATATTGGTTGAGTTGGGTTGTTCTTGGGTCAAGTTGCACTTAGGACAAAATGTACTCACCTAGCACATTTTTTCACCTAAAACAAATACAGTGACCTAGGATAAATATATTAGACTTAAAATATTTTGTAGCTGGAGCAAAAATACATTAAACTGAGAATAAAATATACTATCTGGAATACTTCAACTTATACACAAGTCGCTGTAAAAAAAAACGACTTCAGCTAAGAATTTTTCGTTGGGCCAAGAATTATTGTTCAAAGAAAACGGTCACAGATAATATAGCAATAAATTTACCAAGTAAAAGTTTAATTGCCGATGATACTTTAGCAATATAATTAATTTTCAAAAATAAAACCACTTAAAATTCTTGACATTGAATTGTAATTGATTTGCTTGGTAAAAATGTTATCTCAAAAAAATTACAAGGGGAAGTGTTGACGGACGGGGAAGACTATGGGTTCTCTAAACAATTGTTCATCGTCGAATGGGCTAAATTGCCAAACATAACATACCAAAGAAGGTACGAAAGAATCACAACTTTTTAGGACATCAACTTTGGGACAGAAACCTTTGTATCACCTCAATTCTGCTTTTCATTTGTCCTCTTGTTGAACATCGATCCCGTCAATTGAGATCGTTGGTCTGACATATCATCTTGTTTGGTTTGATTCGAGATTATTTTTGCCCTTAAGATAGTTTTTTTTATTTTATTTAGACTTGTATCTTTGGTTAAATGCCATGCAAGTAAAATAATAATAATCATAATAATTATAGGAAGCATAATGCATTTGCAAGTAAAGACACATCAAAGTTTGTTCGAGTTGGTATTAAAGGGAATATATTTCATTTTTGTCTTGAGTAAAGTTGAAGATGGATAAGCAATACAATGTACGATGAAACCTCAATCATTGTATAGAATGTAGGTTTAACAAGTATTTACAAAATAGAATAGGAAAACTATGAAATTTGGTATCTTACCTTTTGCACAAAAATTGAATTTGGTAATTAAACAATGAATTAATTAATTTAATATACAATCAATTTTTTCGTGACAACTTTACTCCCTTGCTAACACTACATATTTTGTTTTCTATTGGGGAAGAAGTAACTGATCATTATTAAATAGTGCAAGGAGGAATAGTAAAAATTCAATAATATGTTATCTTTTTTAAGTTAACAAATAAAGTAAATAATATTAGAAAGGTTTTAAAAGTAGTTGCAAAAAGTTTGATTGTATATTAAATTGACTACTTCAAAATTTAGTTATCAAATTGAATTTTTATATAAAGTTTAGATATCAGATTTTATATTTGCCCAATAGAATGTTACTAGCGTATTATTTGATCAAGAATAATCATTAAAATGAAATTCTCAATGATTAATTTTTTAGTCATCATAACGAGGAAGGAGAGAATTGAACCTAATATCTCTCATTTAAGAGACTATGGGAGATGTTATTAGGATACAAGATCATTGGCTTAAATAATTAATCGATAAGTCTAAAAAGACCCAAATTTTCTTATCTTTTTTAAAATCATAAGGGCAAAACTTTACTAGACCTAATACCATAGCCACCACCTTATAAGACCACTACTAGCCACCCAACTCACTTGTATACGACTAAATCATAATAGTATGGCTCAATAAAGGTTAGGAAAAAACCAACCAAATTAAACAAATTCGTAAACTGAATCACACAAAATCGAAAATATTGTTTCTTTTTTTCATATATTTTGGTTTAGAAAATTCTTAATTTGAACTAATTCATTAATATATAATTAGTTTGAACAGATAAGCTAAACTAATTCGTAAAAGCAAATCAAACCATTTTGGAAAAACATAATAATATTTTACCGGATATTATAAATTTTCTTATGATGATTAATCAAATGTTGTATATTCTTGTATGGTTTTTTATAATATTTATTATTTGATGAATATTGATTAATATTAACTTGTTCTTTTTTTTAAAATGTTATTTTAGGCTGACTTAATTGTTTTTTTTTTTTTTTTACTTTGATCGTTTTGACTAGGGAGTGTTTATTTAGTTATAACTTATTGATTATTTTATGTATTTTGTTAAATGAACATTTTTATTCATGGATAGCTTTTGTTAGTAGATGATCCTTTTTTTTTTTTTTTACCATACTTGTTGGTAGATGATTGAATTGACGGTTTTGTAAAAGATTATAAATTATGGCTTACAACTTATTATGTATCAGTTAGTGTATTTACTTTGTTGATGGATGATTGATTGGTGATTGAATGATTTCATTGAGAATTATGTATTGATGGATTTAAGAAGCACTTCACTGTTATTTGTAATTTAAATTTTGTAGAGTAATTTAAATATTAAAATATAGATTTTTTTTAGTTAGAATTATAATTTAATTTGTCATTCAAACCCAACCAAATCATTATTCAATAGTTTGAAAATTTCTAATATGAAATAAATTGTTATTTAATTAACTTGATTTGGGATGAAAAAATCAAACCATAAATATTAGTTTGGTTCAATTTTTAATATAAACAAAACCAATCAATTCATGCTTACCTCCATGGCTTCGAATAAACCACTCAATCGCTTACACCTAAATCACCAATAATGTTGTTTATCACCTATTGTCAATGACGGTTCACAAGGGTTCATTAACCGGTACATGTACTATGTTCGCACAATCTAGGTACACCCTTGGTGCATTAGCTTAGCCTAGGAGTGCAAATGAATCAAGCTAATTCACAAATTATTTGAGCTTGGCTTGATATTTATTTGAGTTCAATTTGGAAAAAATCGAGTCGAGCTCAAACTTGAACTACTCGAATAATTTATCAAGCCAGGTTCAAGCTTATATATTGAGCTCAATTAGCTTGCAAACCTAATCAAGTTTTATTGAGCTCAAGCCTAATGTAAATATTAATCAAATTTAAATTAATTTTAGGTATTAATATTATTTTATTTAGAACTAAAATTACTTTTTAATTAATCCATTCGAGCTTGAGTTTATCTAATGTTATATCAATCCAGGCTCAAGTTTAAAATTTTGAAATTGGTTGAGTTTGAGCTGAACCCAAACTTTGAAATTTCAAGTCGAGATCGAGCTTGGACTCAACATTGTACCTTCTCGACTCGACTTGATTTATTTGCAAATCTAACTTCACCTAAGTGCAACTTAAATTTTGTTGCCTTGACCTAAACACAACTTCGGTTCAGGTAAATCTAGATCCGTGGTCTAGATTCTTTTAAGGAGGTTTGAAGTTTACATGTTTTAACATAAGCCCATTAAGGTGGTTTAATGCTATTCAAGATGCTCAAGTTTTCCTAACTATAAGTTAGGTGGCATGGTGGGATTGAGTCCAGATTATAGTGGTTGAGAATAGCAGGCTTGGTGATCGATAAATTGATGGGTTAAGGTCTAGTATAGAAATATACCTAGAAAGATAAAATATAGCAAATTTCTTTAATGTTAAAAGGAATTAAACACTCCTTATAAGCAACAATAGCATTATATAGAACAACAATTTGATAGACTAAACACGATAATTTGTAAGGGGAGAATAACTATTATATTTTATCCCAATAAAATTAACCAAATTTATTGGAAATTTGTTTATGGAGATTGTAGATAATTATCATGAATGCTTGATTATAATTAATGATTATCATTAATACAATGAGAAAATTCTAAAAATAAATTAAACTAACATTGTGTATATAATGACATTTTTAGATGCAGGCAACACAAAGCGTCTATTTAGAACAAAGTTAAATCAATTTAGTTCTCCCCATGAAGTATGACTAATATATATTAAAATACACTAATACTGTGCTTAATAAGACAATAAGAGTCAATGGGCGATAAAAGAAAAACAGATAGACTTTCATTATGTATATTTTTCTTGTTTGATCTAGATTTTAATTGACACGAGATAATTCATCAGACAAGACAACCTTTTTTAAACTCACCGAATTCAAATGGCTACCATTGACTTGCTCCACATGTGCCTTGCCTAACCTAATTAGAAGAAAGACTTGGCAATATTTGTCCCTTACCTCAATGTACACAGAGGACAAATATTTATGTATAACATTTTTTTTTTACAAATATTTATGTATAACATTTTTTTTTTAACTTTCCTTTTTCCTCCTGATAGGGGTGTGCACGGTATGGTTCGGTTCGGTTTGCATCTCGAACCGAACCCCACCATAATTTACGGTTCGGTTTTTCTTTTAAATTCGAACCTAACTATACGGTTCAGTTCGTAATTTTTTCGAACCGAAAAAAAAAGGTTCGGTACGGTTCGGTTTGCGGTTCGAACCGTTTTTTCATAAAATAAAAAATATATTCTATCGAAAAAGTTCAATTACATATTTCTTATCACTAATGCAAATATAAACAATAATATTTAAAATTAATTATTTATCAAATAAACATGTAAAACTTATAGGAAGGAAAAGATTTCATCCATTATAATATTATAACTATAACTAGTCTCATTTTTTGAATTATCTTGAACTATAATGATATACTAGACTTTATCTCAATACAAGACATAAAATGTAATTCGTTGTATGCTTCTAACTAACATATTACCAATTATATAAATCAATAAGTAACTAAATAATAGAACTAGATTAATTAGTAAAACAAATAGAAAAGAAATATGCAGAGGTTAGAATACTAGAGGTTAAATTCTAAAATCTACCTTACTTATAGATAACATAACAATTAAAACATATTATAAAAAATCTAATTTTATTCTAATGAATAACACATATCTAAGTAAAAAAATTTTATAATAATTATTTTTTTTAAGTTAGAATACTAGACTTTAAATTCTAAAATCTATCTTACTTATAAATAACATAACAATTGAAACATATTATGAAAAATCTAATTTTATTCTAATGACTGACACATATCTAAGTAAAAAATTTAAAAAACAATTAATTTATTTTAAAAAATTAATTAATTTTAAAATTTGTGATATAGATATGTACCATTAATAAAACAGTTAAGAGTAAAAATAATATGTTTAATTTTTTAATATATAAAACGGTTCGGTTCGGTTCGAACCATACAGTTCGATTCATGGTCCCGAACCGAACCGCGAACCGTTTGCTCTTCAATGAACCGAACCGCGAACCGAACAGTTTCAAAAAAGAACCGAAATTTCGGTTCAGTTCGGTCCGGTTCGATTCACGGTTCGGTCGGTTTTTTTGCCTAGCCCTATCTCCTGAGGTGCTTGATGACAAATTTGGCTTCTTGTCCCTAATCATATCTACATCTGGGAGAAGGTAATCACATAGAATTTATGTTAGTAGTAATAATTCGGCATTATAATCCGATAACTCACCTGATAAGAAAACTTATAACTTATCGATCTTACTGTTACGAAGATACTTTTTTTTTTCCTAATGAGGAAAGATGATTTCCATTTAACAGAGTAAATATACATCAATAACTCTTTCGCATGAATCGATGTTATTTCATTTCAATTCTTTTCCAGCACCCCACAAGGAAAATCCCAAAAATAGATATTATAGAATCATATTGAATATTTGATGATACATTCCATACCTTGCCCATTGAGTTTACCACTATAAAACTCAACAGTTACACCCACATTTTTGGCACCATAGTTCGATTTTGCCCTACTAAAAGGAATGCCAACTCTCACAATTCCATATTTGACTAATAAAACAATTGAAAATGTTTTCGTATCCTCATCACAAAAAATTTCTAAATCCTAATACATCGAATGCCAAATAGCTTCTAAGAAGCACAAGCCAAGAAACACAATATGTGCATGTATAATTCCAATAAGATTTTATTCTTGAACAAAAATACATTTTAGCTACCAGACTCCCACCATCTAGGGTACAACATTCCACAAGAAAACTTTTATGAAGAAAACTTGATGTAGACAGTCGAGAACCATTTGAATCACTAGAAGACATAACCAACAAAAAATTGACCTTATAAAAATCCATTCAATTAGACGATCATATCTCTACAAGTGTCAAAATGTTCCTCATAAGGGACATGATTTCCCTTAAATGAACAAAATACACTTTCCTAGTGAATAAAACAAATCCCATAAAGGAATAACATGATCTCGCATGAGAGGTAAAAAAAATGAATAAGAAAATGAAAAACAAAAAATACACAAAAATCTACTTATTTGAAGATAAATGCTGATAAATCAATATTAATTGACTTCTACAATTTTCAATCAAATCAAAACCATAGAAAATTGGATTTGTAGTGAAAGAATTATGATGCTAATAGTTGATGAGAGTGAGAACATATTTAGACCCAATTCCTATACTATAAATTAATAGGTATATTAGCCTTTAAAGTGATTATAGGAAAGAATCCAAATTAGGATTTTAAGTTATTGAGAAAATAATCATCATCATACATGGGTTAACATAAGTTAGTGTGAATTTGAGTCAAGCATAGACTCTTTTGTGTAGACCTAAGTCATGAGATCCAACACAATATTGGTTTGCACAACCTAAACACAACTTGGGTCCTCTCATGCAACCAAACCTACATTCGAGTTATGTGATGTAGGTTTGGTGGATCAATCGGTAGTTGAGTTGTCAAGTGTTGTTTGCAGAAGCTAAATAGGGATTTAAGGCTTAGGTCTTTAAGAGAAATATATTGGAAAGTAGTTTTATTTATATATTTAATTTGTTAACTATACCATTTTTTTCTAAGTCTAATCAAATAAAATAATAGGTCATATGTTGATTATGTGGTCTAGGAATTGTATCTAATTCTATGTAGCGTAGACAAAGGCACGGTTCGGTTTCTACCGGAACCATCACCAGCGGTTCTAGAACTAGAATCGAATAAGTCACACGGTTCTAGAATCGGCTAAGGAACTGTTGGTTTTTTGGTTCCTAAACGGTTCTAGACCTAGAACCCGGTGGAACCGGCGATTCCAACCTGTTCTATTAAAAAAAAAAGAAAAGAATTATGTAAAATAATTTAAAAATATATATTAAATATATAATTATTAATGTTTATACTATTTCATATGAATAGTAAAATTTATTATGTATTTACAATATTTAATTTTTTATTATTAATAATACAAATAAACATAACTCAAAATTATAAATAATTTAATTTATATAAACTTCTCCTAAAGGCAAAATTCATTCTTTAATAACATGAGACTATTTTTTATATTACAATTTTCTTGTTATTGTCTATAGTATTTCGTGATCACATATTACTAATTATAATTGATATTAGTTGTGTCTATATGTAAATAAATGCACATTCTAAAAAAAAATTTAGAAATTTTGGCTAAATAATTTAATACTTTAGACCCAATAATTAATTATTTTGAGTTTAAAATTTATTTTATTAAGATATAATTTTTTTTACTTAAGAAAAAGACGATTCCGTAATTCTAAAACTGAAATCGGGAACCACCGGTTTCATAGAACCGGACCGGAACCATGGGAGACTATTCCGGTTTCAATTCCTTATTTTCAAGACACGGAATCGGCGATTTTGGTTCCGTTCGGTTTGGTTCCAAAACCGTGACGATGTCTAATGTAGCGAATCAAACCAATCAAACATGTCATTAAGTTCATTTTATAACTTGCTCGAGAAGTTATATGGGAACAATGCTTGAAAATGAGTTTACTTCCTAAACAATTAGGACAGGACTTAATCATCGCTGTGACAACCCTTATCTTAACTTTGCATCTTTTGTTCACTTCCATAAGGACAATAATTAACGGGTGTTTAATTTATTATGCTCATTAATTAACTTTATCTAACGTTATCTTCCATAGATATGGCCCTACTTTTACAAAATGTTTGGTGAAAAAGAGAATAATCATTAATCCAATGAAGCAACAGATCGTAAAGAGTAGGATCCTAGCTGTAACCCAAACGACAACCACAAACCTTCGTTAGAAAAGTTAGGGTTTTGATTTTTGAATTTGAATATTGAAACTTTTACATGTGTCTAATAGTATATACCTATTGAAAATAAGATAACATTATTATTGTTGTTGTAGATAAGGAGGGACCCCAAGCCAAATTTTATTTCATACGTGTTGCTATTGGCTGTTTACAAATTATCGTGGTATGTAAATTGTCATCACATGCGGTATTTCCTTGCTTTGATGACAGTTGGTAGTTCAAAAGACAACAGTTTATGTATCTGTCCTGTCGAATATTTGTCGGCTTTTGTGCGTGTCCTCCCATTGCAATTAGATAGGAGTAGTTGGGTTGTTGTCTAATGGTTCATGCCAAAACAATTTTCATAAATTTTGGGTGTAATTTCACAATTTCACGAGCTCATAAAAAAGATACAGGTTAAAAAGGGTAACTTCTATATCCCGCATTTTTTTTTCACCACAACCATAGGGTTGGTTGGGTTTTTCCTAATCATATGCAGCATTAGGAAAAAAAGAATAATATCAAATCAACAGCGTTAATATAAATTTAACAGGCAATTTTATAATTAATTTTAATGAGATCGGTCTCGTTATCATCCAATGACTCACATTATATCTAACCGTAATCGAACTATTAAAATAATTAATATTCTAATTACTATATTTACTGTACGGTCCTATCGACGGGACTGTAGAAGCTCTCAAATTTAATATGGTATTTCGTTCCTTGTCTTTATGATTAAAATAAATTTGGTAATTTGTATCGAAAGGTCACAACGATTTAAGATAAGTTACATTGACACGCTTTATAACGTGGCAAAAATTTCTAGTTTTAATTAAATTTTTTTCGTGTTGACATGTGTCAATGTATCATTTATTGATTCATTTTTCTAAATGTTGTGATTTCAAAGTAACCACTCAAAATATTGTAACTTCAAATAAACTTACCTCTAAACGTTGTGATATTCCATTGTAATTTGCCCAAAATAAATTTGTTATATTCTTTTGACATATTGTAGGAAGAATACATGGTTAATCAAACCTATTTCAAGAGAATAAATATTAAGTTTTTAAAAAGCTAAAGGTCTATATATAGGGATGCAATCGGGATGAGTTTTACAAAAACCGAATCTGAACCTGATACCCTTTAGCCTTCCAAAAACCAGTCTCAAACTCTATAGGATTTTTGTCCATAAACCTAAAATCCGCTTGATAGACCCTATAGGGTACCCGAGCTAGGGATAGGTACAAATCGGTTTGGTTCAATTTGGTTTTTCGTAAAACCAAACCAAATCATAATTTATGGTTTGTTTTTTTCATCCCAAACGAAACTATTAAGTAACAGTTTGATTAGGATTAGAAATTTTTTAAACCATTAAATAATAGTTTTGGTTCGGTTCGATTTACAGATTAAATCAAAATTCTAACTAAAAATTTTCTTTGTTCTTTTTTTTTTTGTTTTTACATTTGTGTAGATACTTAAATATTATATCACTTTACAAAGTTTATATTATAAATCACGACAAAATACTTTATGAATTTATCATACTTTTAACCTATGGTTTTCTATAAAATCAGTTATCTCCCGATAAATTATATTCACTAACCAATATATAGTAAATCATAATTTATAATTTTTAATGGAACTATCAAGTCAATCATCTACTAATAAATTTAGCCAAATAAAAATTGTAAAAATATTTTTATTCTGTTCGCATCCAACACCGCCCATATGCTGGCAGAGTTGAAGCCCTAATGGTCGGCGTACTCTTTGAAAAATAAACGTTGGTAAATTTTTCTTGCAAAAGCCGGCAGCGTTCAAAGCGGCCTTAAAAAAATCGATTTTGATCACATTCAACACCGCCTCTATGTCAGGGGTGTTGAAGTACCAGATGCCGGCATATGTTCAAAAACAGACCTATTTGAAAATAATTTATTTCTCCTGTTTTGCACTTTGCAAATTTATAACTTACAACACTTTTAATCCTTCTTCAAGCTCATATTTAGCTTCATATACTATCTTCTATCCACTCTAATCAATCCTAGCAACTTTGAACATTAAAACAACACATTAAACCACTTCATTCACATCAAATTCTATCCTACTCTTCATCTCAACTTCAACTACTCAAAGCAACTTCACTTCTCATAATTTTCATCACATAAATAAGTTCACATATCCATAAAAGACAACTTAACATATATCCATGCATAAAACCACTCAACTCAAAAGACATTAAACTTATTCTACCATAGATTTTACATCTAAATTACAAGAAAAGAAATAAAACAAAAGTTGATATTTGCATTAACTTACATGAATAAGCTTTAGCTTGGAGAGATTTTTGATTCCACAAGCTTGGTATTAGTCTTTGTTTTAGGACTTATACTTTGAAGAAAAGGAAAAGAGAAAGGAAAGAAAGAAGAGGGAAATTCGTATGAAAATGGAGGGCTGCCAAAAGAGGTAATATTTGATCAAATTTATGACTCAAAATTATCTTAAGTTTGACTTTTGAGGCATATAAGACTTTTGGTTGAATTTGGCTTAATTTGGAGCTCATTTAGGTTGAATTTAAGCTTGAAAAAATAGGCTTAGCTTTGTAGAATTTCTGTCAACAATTCCTTAGACAATTCAAAAATTGATTTTATAAATTTAAACATAACACAATATATTAATGCATAAAAGACACAAATATTAATTATATTATACACATATTAATATATATAAAACAATAACATTAATTTCATTACCCATACAAAATAACACATATATAATATTCAAGATATACTAACTTAAACACATTTAGCCTATTACCAACTCATCTACTCCAATATTAATATCATCACACATAACTCTCATCAATTAACATGCTCATAAAGTTCAATAATTAAGACAAATAAAACATATACATGGAAATTAAATAGAAATTAAAGTTAAGTCATTTCATATTTAATCAATCATCATAAAAAATCTATAGTTATAACTTATAAGTAAAATATTATTATAGTTTTCTAAAATGGTTTGGTTCGGTTTTACAAATTGGTTTTGATTGGAAAATTGTTAAACTAAATTGTTAAAAAAAAACCCAAGTTTTTTTATATTGTTTGGTTTGATTTGATTACGAATTGGTTCAATTCCATTGCTTTTTTTGGCCCACCTCTCACTCGAGCTCGATAGGCCTAGAAATATTTCAAATTTAATTATTTTATGTTTAAAGTTATCCAAAAAAATATTTTTCTCATAGCACACATACCCATAATTTTCTTCTTATCTACTCATGGAAAATATTATTTCCATTAATATTCAAGTATAAAATAAATCTTTCAAATTTATTTTTCATTAGCTTAACATTTCAATAGTTATCATGACTAATTAAAATGAAATATTATCAAGAATGAATCTTTTATTTTAAAAATGATATACCCTTTTATAAAATTGAACTAAAAATTTAATAATGGATATTTCATCCATTAAATTAAACTAATAAATAAAATACATAAACTTAAAATATTTTATTTTTTAATTTTATTGATCGAAATATATTTCATATATTTTCTTAACGGGTTTGGGTCCCCAACGGTTTTTTATGCATCCCATAACCCAATCTAAAATCCTATAGGGTTTTATATGTTGTTCCAAGACCCATCCCAAGCTGTATAGCATATTATCCTATGAAGTACTTATTGGATTGGATAGGTCAGGTACCCTATAAAAACCCATCCGGTTGCATCCCTATCTATATGGTTTCAAAAGCTTTTACATGGTATGTGTCATTTAGCCATTATTCTCTTTTAACATAAAGTTCATAAGGAAAAACAAAGGGATAAATCCATTATGAGTATCAATATTTTCTGTTTTTAATAAATGAATACCTATATTTTGTTTTTGCACTGTATTAATACTCGTAATTTTTTATTTGGTTGCAATTTAGTATAAATTAAATGTCTAACAAAAACAGAAAATACAAAACTACATTATTGAAAAAAAAAACAAAAATTTAGATACTAAATTTACTTAAGTTGCAAAACAATTGTAGCAAACTATAAATACGTTTCTAATTAATTGGTTAGACTCATATAAACCCTCTTTCAACTCCCAACATGTTACTTGAGCTCCTAATATCCTTTTGAAAATACATATATACACCGAATTGTCACTATGACACAAAAGCGTTATTTATGATTATTTTAAGACGATTTTAAAATTTTAGCAATAGTTTGAAAGTCATTTACATATTTTTAGAAGTTAAGAAAAATTGAAAATTGAAATCATATTTTAAAAAAGCCAATATATATATATATATATATATATATATATCTAAGGGTTCAAAGAAGCCTACTCACATCTAAATAATAATTTAAGGTATCATACATTTTATATATTAAAGCTATTATGAAATTAGTCATGAAAAATTTCCAAATCCTAAGGACAATTATAAAACTAAAAAATAAAGAAAAATGCATTAAATTTTTCTTCATGCTCTTATTACCATTTCCATTTTTTAAAGTCTTACATATAACTGAGCACTTCACAAGAGACTTGCAGTTAGAAATGACATCATCCCTCTCAAACATCACTCATCTCCGAAACAGTTGATTAAAAACTGGTGCAGTATTATAATTTGATAAATATCGATGTTGACGAAGATGTCTTTATGGGAAGATTCGTCGATGGCATTTATGAATTTTTAAGCTAGCGACATAGGATAAAGCACAGATTGAAACGGGCAACCATGTCTCATCCTCATCCTCCACTAGTTCTTTTCCAATATGATGGTGCAATGCAAGTTGCTTAGAAATTGTCCAATTAACTTTTAGGACAATTATCATGATGAGGACACATCTAGTAATTAATGTTTTAATCCAAAATATCAAAGTACTTAGATTCGAATCTTATCGAGCAAGATTATGAAAGATCGCTTATTTTGTAGTCGACTATTTAATGGCTCGCACTATACCCAATTATAATCGAACCACTAAAATAATTAATATTTTAATTATTATATTTGTTTTAACAGTTAGATGATTGACTGGATGGTCTCATCGATAGAATCGTAGAAGCTCCCTATGTATACGTTTATTTTGACTCATCATAAACAATTACCTATCTTGGTTCTATCCATCTTTTAAGAAAAGTAAATAAATAACAACAACAACAACAACTACCAACTTTTAATACAATACTGTTATTATCATAGGAAGCCAAGTAACTTAAATGTAGATCTAACAACCATAAAGAATGGAAGTTATTTTACATTTACCAAAGTACTAGTGCAATCCAATTCATTCAATTAATGTTTCAGAGCCAAATAAAGGCTCAGTTCATTTGATATAGACCATGTAGACAATTATGAAAGTATATGTAGGTTCGAACTAAACAATTTATAAATTTTAGTTCTTTCTATAAGTTAATTTGCTTAACTTAATATCATCAATGAATTGAATTATTATCTATGAACTTGATTCTAAACTGGACTATAAATCAACTTAATTACAAGAAAGGAAAAAGGAAAAACAATTTTAGTTTTTATTGGATTATTTTACCTCATTCAATCTATCCAGTTGATTTAATTTCAATTTGATAGGATGGATTTCCAATTGGACCAACCTACACTAATAGCATGATAAATAAAAAGTTTACTTTGCATCCTCGTATTTAAGATTTATTAGATATTTTTCATTTGATCTCATAAATTGTAGATTCAAAATGCATGTTTTACAGGCATGGCGATGTCCAATCATCCGATCTAGAAATTGGAAAAGGGTGGATTTTGTTTTGCTTGTGCTATCCAATTTGGATGCATGGATGGCCCACAATTTTAGGTAAAATGACTGAAGACTTGAATGAGTCCAATTCCATGTGATTTTGCAACTTGTCATGTAAGTTCTTTTCCTTTTCCATTTCCATTTTCATGTGTTCACTTTTCAGTCTCACCTTATATATCCAACCCAACATCATAAGAGAAAAACGGTGTGGTACAATGTACATGGTTTCTCGTATGAACACGGCAAAGAACATCTTTGTGGGACAAATCAAATCAGCTTCTGTCATAAGATAAGCCGTGAATCTCTCTCTATCAATAGAAGATGAAACCTATCCTATAAGCCTATTCTGAAAAATCGTGATAGAGAGCTAACAATATTGCTATGCTTAAGCTTATGGTGTCCTAATTTTTAAATTAGTCACAAGGCAGAAGGCTAATCAAGGTTCTATACTATTGGTTATACAATAGATAAGAGTAAAGAAGATGCTAATATAATGAGTTTTGTAATCATCCATGGTAATCATTTTATCCTTAGGTTATGGTGTCAATTTTATTCGATGCTGCCCATCATGTTATACTAATGTTGTATGTATTTCTAGTAAATCTTTGATGGAAGAGGAGATGAAACATTTTTATTTTAAAATCAATTAATTTTTCTCAACTTAATTGAAATTGAATCACAAATTATAAACATTATAAATGCAATTCACTCAAATTAAATATTCATTTGGCGTTCCTTAGATTTCAAAAATCTAGAAAACAAAGAGCATGTGAATTTATCATACTGATTTATTTACTCAGATATTGAGAAGTCCAAACTCGAGCTTATTGGTTTTTGAATACAAATAAGTATTGAATAACAGACTTAATTAATTTGTGAAACAGTGAAGTTACCCATCCCTAACCCTAACTTTGAATTGGTAAGCTAAGGATCATGTGAATTGGTCTTGGGAGATTTATGTAATAAGATAGCTCAATAATTGCTCCATGTATACGGGTCCACGAGGAAACGAACTATAAAGACTAAAGGGTATGAGAACGACAACTTCCGCTTAAGCATCAATTTCAAGTGGAATTCCAAAATTACTGACCATACACAGGGAGGGACCTTTTCATGTGTACTATTTTCATTATCAGAATCGTTAAATTATCATACACCAAGTCAAGGTCTTTGGAAAGGAAAGCTTGAATTTTCCTCTGAGGTAAGCATCATAGCCCTGTGTTTGGCAACTTGAAAAAAGAATATAAACGAGCAGAAAGGGATAAAAAAAAAAGAAAAAAAAAAAAAAGAAAAGGTAATGTTGATTTTATTTATTTATTATTATTATTATTCGGATCTATAGGATGGAAATTGAAGGAAATGGGATGGAATTTATCTTTTTCATGTTGTTAGATTGAGATGATAAAAAGAATAAAAGTAAAAAGATGTATTTAATAGATTAAATATATCTAACTTTACCTTTTTTATTTGCATTGGAGATATTTTCAAATTTTTTTTTTATTTCCACCATCTCTTTGTAAAGGTAGAGAGACACTTAAAGGGATTAAAGTAGAAAAGTTCCATAACTTTTATTGATTTCCACCATTTTCCACTTCCATTTTAAATACCAAACATCTAGTTTTCATTAGCTTCCTTTTGTTTTATAGATTTCCACGTTGCCAAAAATGGTGTTTGGCAAGATTAGCATCTAAAATCATATTTTAAAATTAATTAAATCATGTGGATAAGAGCTAATTGTAGTAATCATGAGTGCACATTACAACATGTTACTCATATTAACGTGGTATCAAAGACTGCATAATTTAAATATTGGAGATGACATAGGAAGTAGGAGATAGTGAAGAAGAGGAAGTGATATCATGGAGTTTGAATGCACATATGACAAGAGTAGTTATATAGCATAATTCCACAATTTTTAAAAGAGTCAATAAATTCTTTGTTGTGAGCTTTGATCATTTAGGATTGCATTATGACATACAATGACGATTCTCTAAATTTCCAAATTGTGTTGGTCGAGGAGGAGTTGTTAGGTATTTATAGAGTTTAGTTATTGATGATATTCACATGTGCACTAACTTGCTCAAAGGACTCATCCCATCGTATAGCTGATGCAGGGCAAGATGAACATATTATTATTTTAGGAAAATTGTTATTTTTTAGGTATTCGAGAATCAGCAAATCATGATATTTATCTCTCTTTTATTCCACTGTGTTAATAGCTACAAATTTTTAAATTAAGAAAAAAAAAACTAATTATACATATAATTAAAACTGTGATGGTCTATATCTTTTAAAAATTGTAAATTTTTTTTTTTTATGATGTATGTTAGAATTTTATTGATATATGTGATATGTACATTCATTAAAACTATTATGCTCGAAGTAGGTGGATTATGTATATGTATGAATGTATTAACACCAAGTTTATGCATTGATAGAATGTAGGAATAAGAGTAGGCACTAGATCACTAGATCAAATTAAATTGGCGCTTCGCGGCAGCTGAAGAAGCTAGGGTTATCTTGATCTCAAAGTCAAACATTCACATCATCGTTCCTGACAGATTGACTTTGAGTTGCTTGAAAATGTGCAGCCAAATGAGGCCAGTGGACATGACCTGTTGCCTTTGCCCTAGAGTCAACAATTTCATTCTCATCAATGTGTTTCATCCCCACCACAGGGAGGGTTTTTGTCAACTTAAATGTTACTGTAACTATGTACCATAATTCCCACCGAAAAAAAACTACGTAGAATTCTTGCTTCATAGCTATGCTTATGTGTTAAAATTTTTAATTCACATGTTGGTTTCATTTTATGTCCAATTTTTTTTCCCCTTTTATTGTCCACTTAGCATGATGAAGTGTCCATGACTAGTGATTTTGTGTTGACCAATCATTGAGGCTGGTGTTAAACAATTATTCTATTAATTAAGTATGTTTCCAATGGAGAAACAAAATAATTTATGTGAAATTAAAAAGAAATAGATGACAATAACTTCTTTTCTTCTTATTATTATTATGTTCACACTATTAGAACATTATTTGATACTAATGTATGATGCACCTGTGTTCCGTGTGTAAAAAAAAAGAATAGTTAAAAAATATGGTGTAGAAAAAAAAGGCTGGAATAGTTATAAATAAGTCAAAAGTATGAAAGGTTTTTAATCCAAGAGAGGAAAGAAAGGGAATAGGGAGAAAGGAGGAGTAACTGTCACATACAACCGTAAAAAGATAAGATAAGGCTAATAGTTTTTGATACTAATGAACAATATACAAAGAAATAAAGAGATTCTAAAGATAAGGAGGCCAAGATGTTTACATGTATATCATATAGCATGAATGAAGCAAAAATTGATTTAGGTTCACAAAATAATTTATATATAATTACACCTTACAAGATAAAAAGAAACGAGAGTTTCAAACACAAGGAGGAAAAGATGTTTATACGTATTATATGGCATGAATGAAAAACGTTCAAAGTTCATTCGGATTCTATTACTTTTATAGCCTTCAATTATCCTTATTTATCTTTCTTTTATATATATATATATATATATATATAAATATTTATATTTTTTTTTTGTCTTCACACAAGGTAAGTTCGTGTTCAATTAAAACAAATGACTATAAGTGGAGAGTCAACACCAACGATTTTCAGTCGAGACAGGCATTGTCATGCGTAGCCATGTAAATTATATAGCGATGCTCGTTGTTCTCTCACGTAACCAACAAATCTTGCTAGTTAGTCGACTTTTTTTTTTTTTTTTTTAATAATACAATCTAAATGGTTGGTTATATACACTTATATTTTTTAATATGTGTTAATTTTATTTTTAATTAATTTTGTGAAATTAATATTTACATAATATTTTACAAATTATAAACAATGTAACATTAATATTAAATATTATTAAGATGGACACAAAATCTAACAATACTTAATCCAGTCAAAGTAAATGAACTAGATAAAAATATAGTCCAGCTATATAAAAGATAGATAAATCTTAAAGTCCTTAAGGAAAAAAAAAAAATAGTAAAAAATAATGCAGATATCATACCTTAATTGCCTAAAGTAATTTTTCGTAGCCTTTCTTTTTATGGTATGTTTATACTTAATAATAACATATTAGATGTGTATAAATAGTAAATCTTTACTATTAATTTTAAAATAGTTTAAATATATAGCATTTACTTACTTTTTTTTAATATTTCTTCTTATTTTTCTTTCTTATGAGGATGACCAAAAGGTACACACATAGGTCGAGACCGAGGGTGAGCTAGGCTCCAATTCAAGATTTCTTGATGCCAAGCCGAGTAATATATAATCAGGTCTATCATTTTTCTTTTAATTGGACAAAAAGGATTTTCAGTCTTTTTTTTTTAATTAACTTTAAATGTCCTAAGGCACATATGAAAAAAAAATTCTACCATTTTATTAAATAAATGTTAAATAAGTCCAAACAAGTAACTATATTAAAATACTGCATCAATAAACCATCTTACTTTTCTTACATTTATTTCTTTTAAAGAATATATTTAAAAATGCAAAAGGTTTTATAATATATATGTGTATATATATATATATATTTTTCAAAGACTTTGTATAAATGTACCAAATGCCATAAGTGGACCGGGATCATTGTATTTTCCAATCTGAAGATTTGTGATTTGGACGGTTGTCCCTTTTCAAGCCAGCGGTCAATCAACTCTGTGTGATTCGATACTAGGCTCAGTCATGTGCCTTGGTCCGTGACTCAGCAATATGGAAACTATGCGAGAGTGGATTGCGACGTGACGCGGACCGAGGGGGTGGATTCAGATCTCACGCGGTCCCCCAAACCCGACCGATAACGGTCACGTTCTCTTGGGCTTCTCGCCCAATTCCTTTCTTCCTCTATTTTAGCCGCCCACCCTCCACCAATCATAATTAAGAATGTTCCACGGTCCGGCTAATATATAAATTTGGATAATTGTAAAAATTCGATAATAAAGATAGATAACGATAATTAGATTAAATAAGTTTATTTACTAACATAACAGTTTTTTTTTTTCTCTCTTAGCAAGACCTTTTTGCCTTATTGATAAGATCATAAGGGATTGTATTATGAAGCCTTGAATCTCCAATCAAGGGCTTGAAAGAAAAATAAATATGAAAATGTTGAGAGATTGTTTAATATGGACACTCAAATATTTAAGTTAGTAGATTATTTGAAAGAGTAGAGAGATAGAGTAAAGCTTTTATGTCTTGGATGAATTATGTTGATTGCTCCTTAGCTTTATTTATAGAGGGATGGAGTGAGCAATTATCTTCCACGATTTTCTGGAGGTGAGTGATTATTTTGGGTAGTTGCTTTTAGAAAAATTGTTGTTCTCAGTATTATATGAAAGTGCAACTCCTCGTTAAGACATGCTACGGGTCATTGTGGGTGTGCTAAAGGCACCAAGCAGACTAAGGTGACTCATAGACTCTAGTTAAGGATAGGTTAGAAATGATTGAGTTGTCGACTGGTCAAATAGTTTGGTTTGCCTTTTAAAAATTTCTCACCATGGGCCACAAGAATGTCGACCCATATTGGAAATAGTGTATTAATAATAGCTAAAGTGGATAGTAGGTGTCTTGCTAACTTCCTTTTTAGTTTCCACTTTTCCATGTTACAACATATATAGTGGTAAATTCTATGGTTACCATTTAATACCTTGAATATTAAAAATAGAAAAATAGAAAAAAAAATTCGTTCATATAAACCTTACTATAATGATGAAAAGTTGTAAAAAGTAAGGTTCTTTATATAAGGAATTGTGTTAAGGAAATCCATTATACATATTCTTAATAAAATTCTCTCCCATTTCCTTATTATCATAACATTATTTTAATTGTAACTTCATATTCAAATATACCCTTTATTTATTATTTATTATTTATATTTATTCGCCGTAAGATTTCATCGATTGAGACTTGAACTTACAAGGCCTTTAAGAGAGGTCGTTAAGTCTACTAGGATAATTGTTGGTAGAATAGTAAGAGATTGTCTTGCAATGACACTTAAACGATTGATTTTGTGATAGGAAATGACTACAATAAAGTAATGGCAAAAGTATACGAGTGTAAATGTAAGGCCCCGGATTTACCCCTATATTTAAAAATAGGCAAACCCAGTTCCCCAACCACATATAATCTGCAGTATTATATGTAAGGTTGTAATCCAGGATCAATTTGGATAGTTATTTGCCTCAATGTCTTATAAGAATAAACTTTATTACTAATAGTATATAATACAACCATATATATATATATACATACATACATTACAAACAAGGCTCGTAAACAAGCCATTTACAAAATACATCAAAAGATAACAAAAATCCTATTAACTAATACATAAGTTTTCAAAGCATATATGTACATGTAACTATTCTATTACATAAGGGTTCCATCAACATCAAGGTCGTCTCTACTCCTCCCAATCATCTAAGAACTCCTCAAAATCCGATCCAAATCCCATACTCATATAGAATTCGTCATCCATACCTGAAAATGATAAAATATGAGCCAGAGGCCCAGTACACAAGTAACAAAAACAAATGCGTAATGGCTCACACGATCTTAAACTATAATGCAATGTGACAATCATACATTTATTAGATAATATTTAATTAATCAAATATCACTGGAGTATTCAAACTCCGAACAATAGGATAATTGGGGGTCCTAAGTAACGATCACGACGCTCAGGGAGTTGATATAAGCAGTTCGGACACTTATATCTCCTAGATGATATATCCATAAAAGAGAAAATAACTTCATCCAAGGTTAAAAGCCGTTGCACAACTTCACTTATCTTAGTCCATAACATCACTTAATCCAACTGTTCCCATAAACATTTGAACTAAATCATATTATTTCATTATAAGCTTAAGCAAACGTTACGCCGATACCGTTTTCCCCATCAGTTACCCGCCGTACCACTTAGGAAAGTCTTATCAAAAGACAGGGGTGGCCTAAGCGCATAATCTACCGTGCCCCCAATCTGAGCAAGGTGCTACTCCCCGAACCGGATACCGATCTGCCATCTAGGCTAGATACGGATTTAAATAGCGTAAGAGACATCCAATTCAAACAAAGGTTTACGTTTTTCTATATTAAAATTTATTAAAGATATGCCTATCCTAAGCAAAGAACAAACACGTTACTGCGTACCTGTAGTAGCTCGAGAATCAATGGGAATAACAGAAAGGTGATCACTCACTATAAAAAGAAGTAATTACAAACTCACACTTAGTTCAAGTATATGTATTCATCAAATCTCAAGTATAATCATCCAAAGAAATTCAAATAAATCATTACAACATCATCAAATAGTATTTAGATATCATATATTATCATACAATACTCAACTAATACTTTAATGATCATTTATCAAGCTTGAGAGAACTTTTAACAACCAATAATAAGTTTTAAACTTTGTTTGAAAAGTGTATCAATTGAAAAGAACTAAAATTTACTCTTAAAATTTATGAAAACTTAAAACATGAAAGTTGTAGATCTCTTTTTAATCTTTCCAATGCAATTTGAATCACCTCAATCGGAGGTCGGATGAAAAAGTTATGAGTAATTTACAAAACAGAGTCGCAACAGGAAAAAATATCCGAGAGCGAAACGCCCTAGCAAACGGGGCCGTTTGGGAGACCGTTGCACTCAGGGAAAATGAAATTTTGATTCGAGACCGCAACACCCTTGCAAACGGGGCCGTTTGGGAGGCCGTTTGCTCTCAGGGAAAATGAAGTTTTGATCCTTAAGCGCAACACTCTTGCAAACGGTGCCATTTGCGAGGCCGTTTTCAGGTGTTTGACAATTTTACCAAATTTTTTTCAACTTGAACACTTTTAACTTTAACCAAAACACTTTCTTAGCTCTCTAAAACTTGATATATGAACTCCACATCATCTATTATACATTTCCAACTCATTAAACAACATCATTTCACTTTAATCTCCACCCCCAAATCAACACAACTTTCAACAAGCTCAACTTTTCTTTACTCTTACTACACCACTCATACATCATTCTATTTTCATTCTCACACTTCAACTACTACACATGCATATATTATATTTCATTTGGTAGACCAAACCTTCATCAACACATCACCAACACATATATACATATCAAATTCACATTTAACAAACTCTACACTATAAGACTTGCATAAAAAGTAACTCAAACTTACCTCAAATCTTTGAGCTTGGTTTTCAAGGCTTTAGAATGATCTTTTGGTGGCCAACTTGCAAGAATTTGGATGTGCACTTTGGTCTTGAAGTTGGGGTGGCTTTGGGAGAGAAAATAATGGGTTTTGTGCTTGTTTGGAAGGTTGTTTTGAGGGTGGTCTGATTTTGGACGAAAATTGGGGTATTTTTGGCTTAATTTTTATCCAAAAATTGACTTTTAAGGCGGCCCAAAAAGTCATAAAGTAGCTTTTAACCAAAGTTAATTAATGTTATTAATTTTGTAAAATAAAAGCATTTACTTAGCTTTTGGTTTCCTAAAAAAAAAAAATCTGCTACACTATATTTGAAAAAATATATATATATATATATATCTAATATTACTCATTCCATATACAACATCAATATGTAAATTAATATTAAGTATTTATTATACTAATGCAAGCATAATTATTCTACACTACTCAAATATATACATTTTATTTATCTATTTTAATAAGCAACTATAATCACTTATATATATAATATGATATTGGGAACAAAAGCATGGCTATTACAGTAAATAAAGAATATGAAGGCCTCTTTATAGAAGAGGAGGCAGTGGCAACTAGTAGTGGAAATTGTATCTCAATATATCATGAAAGCATATTTCACACTATAGCAGTTCTCAAGACCTTAAAGTGCGAGCTATAAACAAGTAGATATGTTTGCTAATTGCTCAACTAGTGTGAAGCCAACCTAACAAATCAGTGCTTTTTCAGGGGGTGCTGTAAAGTATTTGGTTAGTGATAAGTAAAGAATCACTGAGCTATTATCCATTAGGGCAGTTAGGTCTAACTCTGCATGGTTGGCTTATGGTTTTATGTTTAGAGTGATCTATCAGCAATGTTACTACAATATTTTTAACTATTTAAGATACTAGAACTAACTTATTATTTTTAGTATTATAAATAATATTGATGGTTTAATATGAAATACGGGCCACTCAAGCTAAGTCGAGCTCATAAATGGATTGGATCACTTGCTTAAGCCAAAGCCTTGACCGGGTTAGTAGCTGCATAGAGCCTCATCTGGGCATCCATCGCTCCAACTTGGCACCTTATTGCTCCCTCTATCTCTCAGTTGGTCATACCTCTACATTTATCGACACATGCTATTCAGCTTAACTCAACATGTGGAGTAGTGGCCTTATCCTACGTTCTGCGCAACCATTATCAAATTTCCACTTGCTCACTAATCCATGATCCCATGATGCTTGCAACTGCCTAATCAATCAACTATAAATACCCTTATTCCCTCCATGGGAATAGTAATGGCGCACTTAACTTATTATACACACACAGAGTTTACTAACCCATCATCATAATAGCTGACTTAAGCATCAAAGTGGCTATACCATGCCTATGTCCGATGTGCCAGTAAGCCAGTTTCTGTTTTTTAGGCCCTCCACTTTAGGAATCCAAGCTCAAGTTCTCCACACCCAATCTATATCGATTTCAAGTAAGCGACAAATAATATAAATCTTAATTCCAATGTATTTATTGAAAATTTAAATAATCTAAATTAGAAAAATCATTTTATTTAGTATATTAACAAAAGTTCATAAAATATTAGCATTTTTAAGGCTTAAATATTTACAAGACTAAGCATTCTAGCTAAATATTACTTTCTGATAAAATTGTATCCCTTGAAGTGCCATTGTGAATTTTAATTTATAAAATAATATGGATAGAAGGATCTATTAATATTAATATATTTGCAACAAAATTTTTAATTTTCTAAAGAAACTCCTAAAGTTTGGGTAACAAATGCAGAAGCCATCCTGCCTCATTGTTCACTGGTTGTATCCCATTAATTTTAGGTTAAACTTTACATAAAAATTCAATTAGATATCTAACTCTTACTCGAATTTGGTAGAGGTTGGACTTTGGAAATTTGGACTTGGATTAATATTGGATGTAAGGCTTGCAAAGATATGGAACCGGTTACTGGCACATCAAGTGTGGGTTCGACGTGATTACATCAATGCTTAAGTTAGAGACAACCATAATAAGCTCATAATTCAAATTGAAGAGAGTGGTTGAGTGCAATCTTCCCATCTCTAGAGAGGTAGATGGATATTAGTAGGCAAGTGGGTGGTTGGTAGTAGTAATAAAGGATGTGGGGTGAGTCTGGAACTCCACTACTTGAAGACTATACAGGTTAAGCTATTCATGCCAAGCAATCAGTAAGACAAAGGTGATCGAGCAATTGTCGAAACTTGTTATAGGGTTGGGTTGGCCATTGTAGGATATGTCGACGGAGTTTGAGCTTGGTAGAACAGTCCAACCCTTTGGCGTATTGTGCTCAGCTCGGTGACTCTATGCTCTAGAATAGACCATCAATAATTCCTAAATATGATCGATTTAATACTCAATTAAACATTTTGTAATTATTTTTATTATTTCTTCTAATATTGTTTAACATTGATAAACATATTATTGAATTTTTACTCATTGAATTTATCTAAAAAAAATTAGATAATTTCATATTGACCACTTGCTAATTATACTATTATCTCCTCATTATGACTAAAAGTTGTAAGGCATAGTGTCACAAATAGTATTTGAACTGTCACAAAATATAAAATTGGGTATGTGAACTTTGAAATTAATCAATTTAGCATATGAAATATTTTTAAATTAATCAATTTAATATATGAAAAATCTTGATGGAGATACTATTAACATATATGAGGAATTTTTTTAGGTACAAAACTGATAATTTCAAAGTTCAAATACTAGTTTGATCAATTTTAAAATTTAAGTACCTAATTGTATATTTTATCAAAGTTTAAGTACCATTCGTGATATTAACCTAAGATATAACTATGTTTTAACAATCATGTAAAGCTCAAGGATATGTTTCCAAAAGCTATGAGGATATACGTTTTAACAGTTTCAATATTAAACAAAAAGATTTATTATAGTTTTATGAGTATATTTATCATCATTTATTTTTAATCGAGTCCTTCTAAAGGATTTCTAAAAATCTCAATATATTCATTTGTAAATAAAAATTTTCTCTCTCTATATATATCTATATATATATATAAATTGTTAATTAACTGACCGATGTATGCTGGCCAAAAGTGGGAAGGGAACCTCGCAATTACGAGTGATACCAAATCCCGAAGGACCAAAAGGACTGGATGCTCCAGGGCGATGATATCTGAATTTACTGTGGATTCTATTGGAACTATGGATACTTTTATTTCCATGGCATTAAATCCACTTTTTTTCCATAAGTTCACTTGCTGTTGCTTATTCAACAAGTAGATGCCATGGTTTTAATTAAATTTAAAAATGATAGATCATCTCCTCATAAAATATTATAAAAAAATATTGAAATTACTATTTGATTCTTTTTTTTAAGGCTATCTCATCCATAATTTTTTACACTTACACTTTTTATTTAATGAGCATTGCCACTATTATTTTTTTTTTTTTAAATTTGGAGAAAGTAGATTTGATATGTTAAAGTTCCATTTGTTATTATAATATTTTACATATTCAATCGTTAAGTATAAAATTTGGTATATATAAAGTTCAATTGAATATGATTACTAACTTCAAAATTTAGTTATAAAAAAAAAACAAAGAAAATCTATAGTTCAAAGAGTATTCCTTGTATTAGCAAGAAAAGTATAAATTAAGTTGGCTACAGATAATAGAGTAAACAATTATAATGTTGGAAAAATAATATAAAAGACAGCTTTATAAATTTATAATTTCTAAATTATATGAAATACTGATACATTTAAAGGATAATTTGAGTATTTTGAGAAAAAAAAAAAAAAAAACCCCTCTATCATGTTTTAATATTATATATATTGATGAAGTAGACACATTAAATTCAAGAAACTGCCAATGCTACTTTAAACTGTTGTGGCCCCAGGTCCACAGGACCCTTATAACGAGTGACACGAACACGGTTTCTTATGGGATTAACCTGCTTTCAATTTTCATTAATTCTAATTTTGGAATTTGGTGGGCTGGGATTTTTTGAAATTGATGAAATCTTGTTAGTTGTGGATTAGAAATAACTTCTCTCATTTTTCTTCTTTTAATTTTATTTAAATTTTTTTGGCCAACAATTTTATTTAAATTATCAATTTCAAAATATCATCATATATTTAATTAGTGGTTTTTATTGCAAGGAAGAATACGCATCACAATAAAATAAGATAATTGAAATATTTTAGTAATTTTAACTATTAATATATGAATTAATATGAATTGAAAGAACTAAAATAGAGAAGAACCAAATTCTTGTAATTTTAGGCAATTGTAACTATTGTTTTAAATTTAAATCTTAAGCTAATCAAAATTTGCATTTTACCTTGTCGTGCTACTATTATAGAGGATGCATAAATAAATATTTAGGAAGATATTAATAGTGTAACTTACTTAAATGTAATAACATTCATGCAGCAAATTTAAAAACTTTCTAAAATGTATAGATTTGATTACTTTTGGTATAAGTTTAAATAACTTAGAATATATATCATAGATCCACATAACTTAGGTTTAAAAGGTTTTATGGTGAAAAATATAGATTTGAATGAACTCAAATATAAATAATCTTTTAGAAAGATATTTAAATGAAATAACTCACTCAATTCAATAATATTTAGTGGATTTAAAACCTTTCTAAAAGATATAGATTTGATTTGATTTGATTTTGGTATATGTTTAAATACTCAGACTATACAAATATATATTGTCTGAGAGAGTTTTCACTGTTTCGTAAATGAAATTGTCTCGCAACCATTTAATCATTAAAATAAATATAATAATTAAAATATTAACTATTTTAATAATTTAATATTAAATAATAATAAATTAATCAATCAAAATAATACGAGACCATAAAACTTCTGTGATATAATAACTGAACTAAAGAATTTTACGGTGGAAGATGTAGATTTGAATGTATCCAAAATTAATATGCGTTACCAATTTTCACATCATGCATGCATTAAATAAAGGGCAAGTAAAAGACAAGAGCAATAAAGTTAGTTTCCAGATAAAAAGCTGCAACCAAACGCATGCAATGCAACAGCTCTGTAAAAGGCATCAAGGGGCATCTGAATATATATATATATAAATATATATATTTTATAAATATTACTTTTTAATCATGCTTTGTTTGTTCTACTACTCCTAATAATCCACAAGATTAATCCACTAAAACATTGAATTTAAAATAAAGTACCACTAAATTATCAAATCTAACATAAAGTGCCATCATAGACCCTTAGTCAAAAGCACGATATGGAGCCCCAAAACATGCAAAAAGCAAAGACTATAAGGTATAATTAATCAAGCATACACACATATATAAATATAGACATATCATATCTTATTTAAATATGGAAGAGAAAAGAATAAATAAATCATACTGTTGCATGTGATATGATCAAAATTTAACGTCAATAAATTGCTTGTTTAGAATATCTAAATTTCGTTTTTCTAGATGAATATTATATTGATATAAACAATTCGCATATTTATCACTTCTTTTATCAATTTTTCAATATCTTAATTAAGTATTTTTGTTAAAAGCATACATTAAAAAGCTTGGGGATTATTACACTTGGATGTTCCGTATCAGTTTCTTTCTACATTTTTTATGAATTTATTATATATCATTTTAATTTTTATCCACATCTTATTTTTTGAAACAAGATAAATTAAATATAAATAGTAAAAATGATAATTAACTGTATGTATAAAGCTTCATCATATAAAAAAATAGAAATAAAATATTGATAAGATTTATACATACAACTACAACTATAACATAAAAAGTATAAAAATATATATTATAAACATATTTGTTAGACACTACAAAAAAAAAAAAAAAGAACATAAATTATGATTTTTAGAAGAAAGTTCACAGAGTAATTGTGGCTTCATTCTATCCTTATTAATTGCAATTCCTTTCTACCCTATATTAATAAGATTTATTTTAATTACCTGTTCATCTTACAGGAATTATTTATTCATTTATTATTACGGTACTTTATAAATCTAATTATATACTTATTTATTTCTATTTTATTCCATGCATGCATATCAAATCTACTTTATTCTAAACAATTCCCACTCATCATACGCACCATAATGTATATGTAACGTTCTATTTCATTTCATGGATATGTATATATATATATATATATAAATAAATAAAGGAATGAATTTACTATTCTACTATTTATTCCATATTAAACAATTCTTATATACCAAACATAATATAAATTAATATATTTATATATTATTATGTTAAAGAGAAAGATAAGAAAAAGATTTTAAAACTTTATAATGAAAAAGTGGAGTTCCATGATTTTTCATGGAAAAATAAATTAAATATGTATTTAATTATATGTAGAATAAATCATTAAATTAATTACACATTAATTTTTTTTAATGTAGGGCAGTTATAAAGAAAAATATCCTGCATTACCTTACTTGAATCTATTTATATAAGATTAATACAGATAAATTAAGTTAATAGAAACAGTTAAAAATAACTCCGTGGAAGTTATGAAATGTATGAGAGTGGGGAAAACAGTACACGTAAATACAGGTAAATCAAGTTAATAGAATCAGTTATGCATACAAGCATGGAAATCGGAAATTGTTCCGGGCTAGAGGAGAGGGAAAGAAGGGGATGTCATAGGAAAAAAATCAGTAAAATTAGTTTTGCAATTATTTCATGCTCATTTTATTTAAGATGTAGATCTTTCAACCAATCACTTAATTATAAAAATACCTGTAGCATGGTCATTAATGCGTATAAAATTGAGTCATTGACCAAGTTGGTTCCATCAAAAACCATGAGAGGATCATTAAATTTTCTCAAAATATTTTATAAGTTTATGAAAATAAGTACTTTTGTATTTCTTTAACCTATGAAATTCATAATACAATTATAATATGTAAAAAAAAAACATGAATTGAAATTATGGTATATTATATTTTGCTATTATAACGGGAAAGAGGGATTTGAACTTTAGACCTCTCATTTGAGAGACAAAGATATACCACTAAACTATAATGCTATCGACAAAATTATAATATATTAGATGAAGAGAGGAGATGAGACCTAATTTATTCAATTTGAAACGTTGATCTTATGCCATTGATTTGACCAATGGAAGATACAATCATATTTTTTTGCTATTAAAATGACTGGATAAATTAATATAATTAGATTTTTAATAGTGTCAATGTATAATAGCAAACTAAGGTTTCATTTGCTTCAAGATAAATATTTTTTAGAAAATAATTTTTTTTTCTTTATTTGTTATACGGAAATAACACTTCAAGTAGAAAACATTTTCCTTTGTAAGGGAAAGTAACTTTTACTCAAGAGCAAATCTTTTTTTTTTAAGGAAAATAACTTATTATTTTCAAAACGAAAAGTCATTCTAACTTAAGAACGTGATATTTATTTGATTTTTATCGTAATTAACTAATAAATTATATTTTAAACGTGAAAATAATTTAATGAAAAAATAAAAATCATTAAAAATTATAAATATCAACTGATGATTTATAAATAAATGTTGTAAAATAATATATATTTTATACTTTTATTTTAAATTAAATTATTTACATAATGTACTTATCTAGTAATTTGCTAATAATAAATTATTTATATATGACGACGTGTTACATAGTATTGGTAGGTTAAATACCGAAAAAAAATTTCGACATATTTTTGTAAATGCAACCAAACACATGAAAACATATTATTTTCAAGAAAATATTTTTATGTGAAACACTTTCCTAAATACAAGATATTTTCATTGAAATAAACCGGGTTTTTTTTATTACATCTCAAATATTCTTCTTCGTTCGACGTAAAACCGATATTACATTATTCACTTGGGAATAATAATTTATAATGAATTACTATTACTTAAAATGATGAATATTAATTGATATCTCTATCTCATAAATTGTCATTCAAACGGGCCATTAATGATTTAGAATATCTATGAACCAAATGATAGAATTATAAACTTTTCTTTAGATGCATGAAAAATAATAAAAAAAAAGATAAATTGAAATATAGTTATTTCCTGCCAAGAAATTACAGTAATTCTAATAAAAAAGTAGTATTTGTTTTAATAATATAAAAAAACTAAACTGACAACATGAAATAATAATGTTGTATTTGATTAATAAGATTTCAATCAATAATTTGTTTTTATTACTTCCAAACAGAATGATATTTTGCTTTTACTACTTTCAAATATCTATATTTTTTATAAAAAATTTTATCTTAAAGAATTTTTATTTTATATAATTTTAGATAAGGAATTCGTAAAATTTGCTTATTTCTTTTTTTTTTTTTTTAGAACCAAACATAGTATAAAACAAAATTCAACAAAAATTAAAAGAAAAAAGTGAAAAGTAAGACGTGAAAAACAACGGCACAGAGACAGAGAGAGAGGAAATAGAGAGAGAAAAATTCAAAACTTTCAAAATTCCACCATCAGCCTATTTCTGATTCTTCCTATAAGAAAAACCACCTCTCTCTCTCCTCTCTTTCTCTCTCCTCTCTCTCTCTCTCTTTTCCGTGAAGCTCGAGCTATGGAGTTACACTAAGACGCAGGCACCTCTCCTTCTCTCTTTCTGTCTCTGTCTCTTCATCGTCGGAGATGTCCGAACAACCTCAACCGTCCCAACGTCACCGAGTTGAGTCTCGTTTCGATTTTCTGTCTGAAAACTCCAAAACGACTCGGAAAACCTAAAACAATGGCGGCGAAGGGATGTTCCATTGTGGAGAAACTTAGGAGATGTGTCCGGACGGCGTTCTTCGTGGTGGCGATGTGGCGTCGCTGCTCATATCGTCGTTACCGGTTCTTGTTGCGATCGGAGATGTAACGGTTCCGTGCGTCTTGATCTCGAGCTTCACTTGTGAATTGTTATGGAATTAAGGAACATTTGAGGAGATATTCGTTTAAGAGCTCTTTGACGGACATTCCAACTGTGTCTATAATCAGATCTCTTATCGTTATATGTACGTAATTGATCATCCGACATCGATTGGTCCGGTGATTTTGTGATTTGAGGATCGAATACCTTGTTTTGACCTAAATTGGATTTAATTGAGTCGTTATGAAGGAATGTGGATGTAACGTTTTGTCTATGTGCAATTGAAACTGATAAATCCGCATTTAATTGGCTCAGTTTTGCAGAAAATGTTTTTCGGACTTTTTAAATCGCTTAATGTGTTTTCCTTGTTACGTTTAATTGACAAATTGGTAGTAATCTTGTGCTTGTCGTGTCTCGGGATGGAACAGGTTCGTTTCTTTCTGTTCCTGTAAAATATAATTCGCTGAAAAATGGAAAAAAAAAAAAGAAAAATGGATGCTGTAGGAATTTCGTGGTTTGGAAGCAAGTAATGTTCTGGAAGATATTGAATGGAAATGGAAGGGAATCTATCTTAATTTTATTTCTAATAAATGTGCGTTAATATTTAATGAAAATATTATAGTTTTTGTATGGAAATACCCGAAACCATATTTCAGAAGAGAGATTCGAGCTGTTGATAGTGATCTGAATAAATTTGGTAGATGAAGAATATTCAAGTTTGAAAGTTCTTCACTTTATATGTCCATGTTAAAAAGGGCTTGTATCTTTTGAGCTTTCTGAATATGGAATCTCTGGTTTTCTAACTTAATATTTTGATTCTTAATTCAGGTGTTTATTCCATATGTGATGGTCCAGCGCTGTCGCACGGGCCATACCTTGGAACTGTGACTTTATGCTCGTTGGTTTCAATTCTTCTTCTGTCTGTCAAAGCCTGTGTTTTTAGTATGAATTCACAAATGTTAGCTGAAGCTTCGTCCTCACTTGCGAGGCAGAAGCTTCATTTGAAGAAATCGTGGGGCATGCCGGTATTATTTCTCTCTTCTGTAGTGTTTGCACTGGGGCATATAGTTGTTGCATATAGAGCAAGCTGCAGAGCACGGAGGAAGTTCTTCTTTCATCGAGTTGATCCTGAAGCAGTAAGTGAGCTGAACACAATGGTTTGGTATTAAAAACTAGATGAGAAAGTTTTATTGTCGCCACACTGTTTTATACTGTTAGCTCTCTATTTTCAGATTATTGGGTTACTGGTGGCTTTATATTTCATCTCTATGGCTTATTTGCTTCTCTTTTCTTTTCTTTTCTCTCTTTTTTTTTTTTTTTTTGTCCTGGAAAAAGGAAGATGGAAAAAAAAAAAAAAAATCGAGTCAAGGGTGGTAGATTTGAAACTTTGTGTTAAGGGGCAATTATGGTTTTGGGGTAGAATCTTCTAATTGATGACCAGGCTTGATAAGTGAGACCACGTGATGTAGAAGCTCTTTTATTCTCTCGTAGATAATGGTATAACCTTCAAGTAGTTGATGTGTTCATGGGCTTGAATTTTTTCATCTCATGTTGTATGCATTTGATCTATATCTGTTTAGCATTTGATATACATTTGTTCAATGTTTTATTTATACCTCTTCAGTCTTGTATGTGTATATGTAAGTTAATATATTTGGTATCTTATCCGGGCAAAAACTTGTTTCAAGCTGCTGCCTAAATAATTATCCAGCTATATATATACCATGGTTTTTACTGACATAAAGTGGCAACCCTGTAGGTCCTATTATGCAAGAATGTTTTCTCTGCGTACCAGAAGGTTCCACGATCCCCAACTCCCTCTTCTGGGAGAAACCAAAAATGTAGCAATGAAATCAGGCGAAAGTCTCCTGGAGCAGCTTATGGGGAAAAGGAAACCTCAATAAGAGTGATTACTGATGCTGATAGCCGTTTTGTCTTGTGCCAAGGAATTAGAATCCATTACAAGATCTCCTTGCCCTCATCGCCATCCTTATCATCTGCTCCACTTCTTGAACCTAACAGTAGCTGTACCACACCGCAATCTGCCACAGGAAGACTAATTTCTGATAAACCATTCTCTTCTTTTTTAAAAACACATATGCATCTCCAGCGAAGCTATAGCATCCAACTCAATAAATCATCATTGTATGCACCTCTACTAGATAGCTCGGACAGCTCTCCAGTTCTTGGAGAAATCCCATCATTGAACCTAGATGATGCAAATGGTGCAGAAGTTAATAATGTTGATTTATCAAATATAGACAGCAAAACAGATGCAGCAGGTCAATTTGGAGTTGTTTTGGTGCATGGGTTTGGTGGTGGTGTCTTTTCGTGGAGAAATGTGATGGGTGTTCTTGCTCAAGAAGTTGGTTGTTCGGTTGTTGCTTTTGATCGACCAGGCTGGGGATTATCTTCCAGACCGCGCCGCAAGGATTGGGAGGAGAAAGAGTCTCCTAATCCTTACAAGCTTGAAAATCAGGTAGTGACTTGTTCTTTGTTCATTGGGCAAATCTTCATGCAAAGATATACTGATCAACTGTAGTAAACGTTAATGAAAAAGCAAATTGAGATTGCCCTCAACAGTAGTTCGTGTAATACCAATTTCCTTTTCCACCAAACTGATCTCCAGAAGTAATCATCTTAACTAGCCCTTATAATCAGTGTGGCTGTAATGCACTGTGTTTACTCCCCTTTAAATACATGTTTTTTTCCTTCAATTTGGTTATATGGTTTTGGCTTTGTTATTGATGTTATGGGGTACGAGCAATCATACACTTGTTCTGCCGGTCTTCAGGTAGATCTTCTTCTTTCCTTTTGCTGTGAGATGGGATTTGCTTCGGTTGTGCTTGTTGGTCACGATGATGGAGGACTGCTTGCTTTGAGGACTGCACAGAGGGTCCAGACATCATTACATTCTTCCAAAGTAAGGATTCTTATTTTTTCTTATGCCTTTTTGTTGACTGAACCTTTTTTTTTATGGTGTATGAGCGATAATTGATGAATGGAGTAAAGTGGTATATGAATTTTGCACATGCCCCTGTTATGAGGTGCTGTCGCTAGATATGCTAGCATGATTTATCAATTTTCTTGGCCAAATAATTTTGGCAGTTAATTGGAAAATTATAAAATCTGTAATTTATAAGGGTTGGGTATGTACAGTGATAAGCTTCTCAACAGCTCTTGATAAAACTGAGAAGTCCTCTTTTGGATCAGATTAGCAGCACAAGATGAGGTTGATGTATATCAGACAAATTCGTAATGAATTTCCAACTTCACATGCAATTTGCTTTGATAGCTATTGCCTATCTGTGATTATCTCGTATTATCTTCTACATGATAACTTCTGTTTCTAAATTGTAATACACATTATGTGTGAATGAGAACATTTGAATTTCCTGAAATTGAGAGGAGGGCAATCAATATTACATTTTACTTGTTTTTGGCTTTGGACAGTGACTTTTAAATGTAATCCTATTTCCTTTTGTCTTAGGCATCATATGATTGGTATTTCAACATCTGCCAGTGCAAAAAGAAAATTAGTATATGGAATTGAGTCTACTGTGGTCTAAATTGCGAACTCTGTGCATTCTGTTTCTTTGGTAGCATGGTATAATTATTTTATTTAACAACTAATGTTTGTCTTCTGAAAATTTATTCAGGTTTCAGTTATGGGGGTGGTGTTGGTTAGCACGAGTTTGTCAAGAGAAGTGGTTCCAGCTTTTGCAAGGATACTCCTTCACACTACACTTGGGAAGAAGCATTTGGTCCGCCCATTGTTGCGGGCAGAGATCACTCATGTGGTTAATCGTCGAGCTTGGTATGATGCTACAAAGCTAACACCAGAGGTCTTAAGTCTTTATAAGGTATTTTTTGTTCACGTTACAACAATGATTTGTGACAATTAATTGCAACAAAATTGAAATTAAAAAATTTAAGCCAAGCAACAGTCTTTGATACAGTTGAATACGTCTGCAGCCAGTAAAAACTTAGTAAGTTATTTCCAAGATCAATAGCTCCTTTGACGTTACAAACTAACAAGAGTTCTCCTTGTTATGATGCTTATCAGGCCCCATTGTTCATTGAAGGTTGGGATGAAGCACTTCATGAAATAGGAAAAGTCTCAAATGAGACTGTCCTGTCAACACAAAGTGCCTTGGAACTTATAAAAGCAGTTGAAGATGTTCCAGTGTTGGTCATCACAGGGTCAGAGGATAGCCTTATGCCTTTGAAATCTACACAATCTATGGCTTTAAAATTTGCAAATTCTGTAAGTACTCATTGCTATCGCCTACCTACATCTACCTGTTTTTGTATTTAACCTGATTCTAAACAACGAAAAGGTTAAGATTTTTCTTTCTGTGTTAATTACACAAATGAAGAAGCTATTGGAAAGGATAGATCAAAGCTTTTTATTACCATTTTCTTTTTACCTGCTTCAGTCTACACTAGAAAAATGTTGATTGGTGAAATGTATTTGTGCAAATTGAATGCAGAGACTGGTAGCAATATCTGGATGCGGCCATCTTCCACATGAGGAGTGCCCGAAGGCATTACTTGCAGCCATGTCACCCTTTATTGGCGGGATACTTTCAGAAACAGGAGTAGAAACCAATAGCATAGGTTCTTTTTGACATTTTCATCTATTTATTAGGGGTATTTTCCTTGTATTTTCCCTTCCACTTCGGTAAACCCTGAGATTACGAGAGTAAGCCGTTCTCTAACCTTGGGTAGATTTAAGGGTCAATTGGAAGCCCTAGCCCTCATCCATTACAAATGGTGTAGAGCTCCTCCACAGTTTGGTGCCTTTATGTTTCTTTGCTTGGTCTATTTTTTTTAGCGAAGTTTGTAGGATGGTTGTTTTGCCACTCAAAAAAGAGTGGAATGTAGCTTCCATTTGTAAATTACCACAAAGAGAAAGAAGGATTGAGCATTGTTTATTGTTTTGGAGAGTATAGTTTATGCCTTTCCAAAGAGGTCATGAGCATCAAAATATGGAGATTTTTGTTTTCTTTTTGTGTGGCATTTGTAAACGGGGAATGTAAAGCTTTCTCTAGGTACTAGATAGCACCCACATGGCAGAAACCAGAGATGTTATTGGAATGAGTGGTCGGGACTTTAATAAGGATTCCATCCATAGATAAATTTAATATATGGAACATCTTACCACATATGGAACACGTGCGTCGTCTTCCTCACATCGATGTCCATTTTTTCTTGTGCGACATGGCTATTTCAAGCTCGTTTTATACCCATCTTTGCTCCGATTTTCATCAAATTGATGGAGGGGATTTGAAGAAGACATAGGGTACTACGGATTTGGATAAAAAATTAGTCCTAAAACTTATGATTTGGCACCCGATGTTTGATCCAAAGTTTGCAAAACATCTGCTTTTCGCGTGCGAAGCAAATTCAAATTTTGATCTAAACTACCACTTAGCTTCTAAAAACACATATCTGAACTTGTTATCTTCGTTTTCAATGTTCATTAAGCTCAAGAATTACAAAAAAAGCTCAAGAAGCTCGATTTCGCATGCTTCTTATCGTCGAGGTTATTGGTTATATCCTACCTAATTCAACCCTTAAACAATATAAATAGAGGTCGAGTTCTCTGTTCATGACATCAAGAAACAATCAATTTCATCCAACAAACACCATTAGCTTTGAATCAAGCTTCGATCATCTAAGGTTCGATTTCAAAATTTCTCCGATTACTCTTCATAGAGGCTAAATCAAAGCACACCAAGGTTACAGTTGGACCTTGGGCTGGTGAAAGTTTTAGTTAGTAGCTTTTCCCTTCATCCAAAGGCTTCCGATCGATAACTACCAACAACTACTGCCATCGTTGTCTTGCTTCGGTCGCACCACCAACTTTCAATCACAATCAAGCGACAACACCACCATAAGATCATTTACCATTTTCCACTCGATCATTCTGATGTGATCACTACCATCCAGAACCACTAGATCGGCGATTTCAAACACCATCGATTGCCTACTTTCATTCAAACCTACTCTGACTCGAAAATCGACCCGAGATCCAACCCAAAATATTTGTCCAATCCAAGATTCGACCCACGTTGATCTAGGTGAGTTTGTTTGAATTTTTTTCTTTTATTTATTTATTTAACTGTTTTAGTAATTTAAAAAAAAAAGTTAAATTTTTTTTATATAAATAAAATAAAAAGAAAACCCTTTTTCTTTCTTTCTTTTTTAAAGTGGGAATATTTTTTTTTTTTTTGACCAAATTAAAGTGGGAATATAGGATTAGTTTTCCATACATATAATAATAGAAACATGATAAAAAAAAAAACTTTTGACACATAGAAAATATTATATTCTAAAAATAAAAAAAAATCAACTTGATAGTTCATAGGATCACACATAAAAAAAATTCATTTTTATGAAAGTTGAAATTTTAATAAATTTAAATTGAAAATAGTTTAAATCTAAAATTTAAACAACAAATTAAAGTTTGGAAAAAAAAAAGAAAAAGAACTACGTATTGTCTGATCCCTATTAGCGAGTACGTAAGCACTTCCGGGGCGACATAAAAAAGGAGAAACATTTTTTTATTTTTTTTTAATTAATTCATTGTAAATGTTGTAAGCTTTGACAATAAATTGTAAATATCAATTAGTAAGATTTCGAGCATAAATAAAAATAAACTTTAAATTAAAAATTGATGTGATAACCGTATGGTTTTAATAGAATAGTCCTCGAATCCAAAAATCTCTGGTTTATTGAATTGGTTTTAAAATTAATTCTTTTTCGCAAACTAATGGTTAAGGTAGGATCAACTAACCCATTAAGCAACTCCTAAATTAAAAAAGGCTAAATTTCTTGTAAATCCTAGTTGAGGGTTCATATTAAATAGTTGTGGGTTTAATATGGATCATATTAAAAGAAACAAAACCAGAAATGAAAAATTCAAACTCGACAGCTTGGCGACTCCACTAGGGAGACTTATTTTTAAGAGGGCTAACCACTCAAAATTGATGGATTTGAAGTTTGCTCTTTTTACGCTCGTTTTTGTATACTATTTGTATAATAATTAATTTGTAAATAGTTGTACTAATTTTTTCTTTAAGTGATGTAAATAAAAAAGGAAATTTTTGTAAATAGCCTTAATAGGGGTCCCTGATACTTTTTGGGGGAAAAGTTGTAAAAGTGTGTGCTAGATATGGTTAAAACCAAGCTATCTTAAGATCCTAGTGGACAAGTCACTAGTAAGATTTAGGGGCTATGACTTTTCCACCTTTTGGTTGATGAAATGACCTCCCACTTCGGTTTGGTATTGTTCCACGATCTACCAAACCAAGGAACCTTTTAGAACCTACCTAATATTGCGTTCATTTTTCACATGATGATGGCTATAACTCATGGTGAATTAATAATATAGGAGTAGTGTTGTTTTTCAAAAGAAAAAAAAAAAGAACATAAAAAAGAGGGTATATTTCCCTGTAAATAATGATATAGGTTCTTTTTATGTAGATACTTTGTGCATAGGACTCAGAATTTTTGTATGTATTTTAAAGTTGGTGTACTCCAGGAAATGTTGTCCTCAAGCTCAAGTGCCAGCACCAGCCTTTAGTCTCGCCTTATCAAAGAACATCATGTTGAACCCTTTAAGGATCCTATGTCTTTGTTAGACCGATGGATGGTTGTTTTCAATCCCCTCCAACAATCATTATCAAAGATAAGTTGGGCCCAGTCCTTCATCTACCAAAGGTCTACGTTCCTTTCACCATGTTTCGAGGCCTGACCCATTTATGGGAACCACAAGAGACCACTTTTTGTCTAGGTTAGCATGTCTTGAGCCCAACCATAGAAGAATACACCTAATTGCTACAGGTCCTGCCTACCTCTGAAGGAATCTATATTTCAGACCTTGGTTAAGTCCCATCCTGCACTATTTCAAAGTTCTTGGGTATAAAGAGAGGCTCAATAATTGCATCCATGAGGACTTTTTAATAAGCATTACATCAGACTCTCTACCCTAATGGATTGGTTTAGGGCCCTTGAAAATTTCAAAAAGAAATGTGATATCTTTTGTGTGTAGTCTGACATTTGGGAACATAACAAAGTTAATGCTTTGATTGTTGCATTCACCATCTAGTGGTGAAGCTAGTGGCTCAATACTTAGCTAGCAAATCATATATCCTTGCCTTGCTGGCTGAATAAATCAAAAGCCTAAACCATATTAAATCCAAAGGCCAGGGCAGCTTCAAAGCCAGTATGCATTTGACGATAGTATGGTTAGCTAGCCACATAAGACACTATGGGCACGATTAGGCTAATGGGACTCTTGTCAGTACCAACTATGATCTCATTCAGTATTTCACTAAACGAGTTCATATAGAAGATGATGAATCCCTTTGAAACTTAATCGCTCTCTTGGAAGACATGAGCCTTAAAGACTACCTATGGCAAGCTTGTTGGTTCAAATGTGCAGCTGCCATATTAGTTTGCAAATAATACTCTATGGTACCTTTGATTGGTATAAAGGGATGCACAGGATACTACCCCTCTAGTGTGGTAAGACAATATGGCATGCTAAAAGATATCATCTTCAAGCCGGATCTAGAACAAATGATGGTTGACTACTTAGATCCAACCAAGACCCTCACAGCGCTGAATGCCAGGGTCACACATGTTAAAGCTTTATGGGATAACAAGGAGATCAAGCCGATCTATGAAATTGAGCTAGAGAATAAGGAAACTAAGAGGTACAAGGCTGCCTAATGGTATATCACCAATCAAATGAAGAGAAACAATGACATCCGTTATGAGGCTCTTGATATCTTGGAACCATCACCACCTGAACCAAATCCTGAAATGGTTGCATACATGGAGACTGTATTGCCCGCATGAAGGTATACTACCAAGACTTTTGAAGAAAAGAGTAGTGCATGGTTACGAGCTCCAACAAGTAGGAGCAAGATAATGGCCCTAGAAGCAGAGCTGAGAGATACTTAGAGGAAGATTAATGCAATAGAGAAGCGAGTTATCTGTCCAAATAAAGTCAGGATGATAGTTTAAAAGCTATTATGTAATGTTTTGTATTGCTTTGAAAGAGAGAGGATGGTGATAAATGTAGTAATAATAAACGGTTTTTTTATAGCATAACTCCAATAAATGGTTCAAGATTCACCACAAACTCTTAGTCATCATCCCCATCCATGTGTTGCATCCTTTCATTTGTTTTTACCTATATTGCTTACATAGTTTCGAAAAAAAAAAAGAAAAAAGGAAAGGAAAAGAAAGAAAGAAGTTTTTCAAAACGTAACTAATGGATTTTAAGCCAACCTAAGTTCAAAAATTTAGCTCCTAAACAAAAAGGCTAAATAAAAAATCCTTTTGTCACTAGGTTTAAGTCCAAAATGGCTAGCAATACCAGCGCCAACAATACTATTACCAATGCAGATTCAGCAACCGAACAAAGGATTCAATCACTTGAGCAATTTCTCACCTAAAGCATTGGGCTAATAAAAGATCTCTGACCACCCATCGAGGGATATTTTGGAACTCGAAAAGGGGTTGGTGGTCAGCCCATCGAAGTAGAGGAAACACATTACATGCCCAAACGTCTAAGCCTAACCCTGATGAACTAAAGAAGGAGTTAGAGGCTCAAAGCAAAAAAAATGGGAAAAAGGGCTTGTCCTTCAATTCATTGAACAATTGAGGGCATTTGAGAAAGCCGATGGGTTTGAACAAGGTGGGATCACGAGCTTACCTGTGGCTCAAGATGGTGCCTTCCTTGAAAAATTTAGGTTCTAAGTTTTGTAAGGTATGATGGCATAGGCTACCCTAAACTGCATACCAAGCTATATGTAGGGAAGATGAACCAGTATACCCAATATGAGCAGTTAATGATCCAGACTTTGAGGATAGCCTTACTGGATCAACATTAACTTCGTACATCCAAATAGATCTTAATGAGATTGATAATTGGGATAAATTGGCCAGGTCATTTTATAATCAATACGGTTCAACATTAAGGTCGCCTCGTCTATGTGGGACCTTAGCAACATGAAAAAGAAGAAGGATGAGACCTTTAGAGAGTATGCTCAGCAATGACGGGCATTAGCAGCTATGGTCGCAACACCTATTCTAGAGAAATTTCTGGTATTTACCTTTATAAATACACTAGTACAGCCCTTTTTCTCCCATTTGATTAGGCACAATTCAATAAACTTTTTCGAAATAGTGTTGGTAGGGTGCAAGATTAAGAAAGCTATCGCCACAGGCAAGTTGCAAATAGAAAAGAAGCAGTCGAATTCAAGGTTCAACAGTAAAGGGAAAGAGGCTACTGCTAGTATGGTCAATTCATCTAGGTTTCCTAGACTCGCACAAAGATTCACCATTCAATTGACTTCTAATGACAACCAAGCATCTGTCCAACCTCAGTGACAACAATAATCTATCCGGCAGTTAGATTCAACAGGGCAATTCACCAGATTTCATTACCCTTAAGTCAGGTACTTGCATGACTAATTGATAATCTAATCAATTTGAGACTCCATGAGAGGGTTACAGGCCAAAGATTTATAATCCCAACCTGAAATGTGACTACCATGGGAACAAGTTGGTCATTCCAATGATGAATATTAGAGGTGAAAAACAAAATTCAAGACCTTATCGATGCAAAGTTGGTCCAATTGGACTTTGTGGAAGATCTAACTCCCAACGTCAACACAAATCCACTTCCAAATCATGGGCCCACTATTAATATGATCACCATAAAAGAAACGGAGCCAACCTCTGACTTAGATGAGTTACCTATCCCCATCAAGCAAGTAGATTAGATCCTTCGCCAAAGAGGATACTTAGCTAATATAAACCTAAGGGATAGGATGAAAACGAGGCTTGTCATTTATAACTTGCTTCAAACCGGATTGATCACAAGAGAGGACATTTAAGAGATGCTTGTCCCTAGACCTTAAAGGCCTAGTACTAAGAAGGAGTTATAGGCAAAGCATCAGGTAGGAGATCTTACAGTCAATATCCTAGAGTCTCCTAGTAGGTACCAGTACTTGGTTGATTTGTGGATTAAACCTAAGACCTTCACCAATGCACCAGCAATAGGATGAGGCCCAGAATTTGAAGAGGAAGACAAGATCCTACCAGACACAACGAATCATATCATTGGTATGATAGGAAGCGATCCAAAGTTAATGGTCATAAAGTGTCATGAAGAATCACAAGTAACACCAATGGTGGTGAAACCCTAGAATTGTGCCTTCCATGTGCCCATTGTACCATCACATTATAAAGCTGCCTTGTTTGGTTACTAGGCCACTAACTAAGCTTCCGAAGCCATGATAGGAAGCTTGAGAAGACATATAAGCTAGGAAAGGAGAAAAACCTTACCAAAGATTTCCTCCCCTAAAAGAAAGACCAGGAGAAAAAAAAAAAAAAGAAGGATCAAATGAAAAGGATGCACTAGTGAAAATCATGAAAGCAAGTGAACATAGGGTTATTGAGTAAGGTTCCGACCCAAATTTCCCTAATGGGTCTTCTGTTGAGTTCTAAGACACATCGAGAAGTACCATTCAAGGTGCTTCAACAAATCAAGGTCCCTGAAGGTATTTTTACCGAATTTTTAAGACAGATGGTTAATTTTATGTTTGCAATGGATCAAGTCACCTTTTTCATCTGGAGATTTAAGGGAAGAAGGCACTCGACATACAAAACCCCTATTTATCATGGCCAAGTGCAATAATTTGATTGTGGCCCATGTTCTCATTTAACAGGTAATCTCTGAATGTCTGCCCATTAGCCACTTTGAATTTATCAAGTATAGACATATTTGATATAAGTCTAAGCTCCACTATAGTAAGGGCCTTCGATGGGTCAAAACGAGAAATAACTGGTGAAATAGATTTAGAAGTTGTCATTAGTCCACAAACATTCACGTACCATTCCAAGTCTTGGATATACCAAAGTAATTCAACTTACTGCTCAAGAGACCTTGGATTCATTTGGTTAGGGCAATTCCATCATGCTTACATCATATGGTCGAATTCATTGTCTAAGAGCAGATTGTCATGGTTTTGAGGGAACAAGACCATATTATCTATAAGGATACCACTATCACCTATATAGGTGACGAAGGATTTGAGGACTTAAGCCTACAGATCTTTGAGGAGATCAATATGCTAATGAAATACAACAAAGAAAAACTAAACCAAGAGCATCTGGAGGAAGGACACATGGGAACATTCAGGTTAGGGTATGTCCCATCTGGAATAGAGGAACAAGAAATGAAGGGGAAAGTAAGACAGAAGAGGGGTGAAGAGTGGTGGAAGACTCCTATGGATATTCCTAATATCCATAAGACATTTCTAAAACCCACTTATGTTCAAAAGCCGGATTCAGCAACAATGATCAACTCCACAGATGATGAACCAGCAGGGTCATCCTATGGCTCCCGATCAATCCAAAGTTTAAATAATTGGTTCTCTATTCCCTTATGTAACTTTAGGGTTACCTTTGAGTAAAGGTTGAATAAACAAAGTATTTTTATGTTTTATTTTTCTCATCAATTGCTCAATAAAGAAATCATATGTACTCAACAATCCATCTTAGTGAATGAAATGCAATGATTTTCTTTCTCTACATATCTTGTGTCCTTACTTTTATCCTTTTCTATATTTGTTGTTTATCCAGATCCAATGGTAATGATGAAATTAAAGGATATCTCGCGCTGGTAGATAATGAAAATACTGATATCATTCTTCATCCCATTGAATCAATTATTGAGGGTGATATTAGTGATCACACAAGGATACAAGAAAGTTGGAAAAAATATGAACACGATAGGATTGAAATTGATGAACCAACAGAAGTGATTAATTTTAGGACTAAAGAAAGCCTTAGAAATCTCAAGATAGCGACCACTTTACCCAGTGAGCAAAGAGAAGAGCTGATATCAATATAAGCTAATCATCTAGACATATTTGCATATTCTTACGAAGATATGCCTAGATTAGACACTTTCATAGTAGTTCATAAGTTACCCACCAGGGAGGATATCAAACCGAGGAAACAAAAGTTAAGACGTTTTAGACCTGATATCCTATTAAAAATCAAAGAGGAAGTGAAGAAACTCTTATATGTCGGTTTCATTGAAGTATCTGACTATCCTGAATGGGTAGCTAATATAGTACCTATCCTTAAGAAAAACAAGAAGTTCAAAGTATGTGTGGATTTTTGTGACCTAAATCAAGCCATTCCTAAATGCAATTTCCCTTTGCCCTACATAGATGTCTTAGTAGATAATATACCATCTCTTCTCATTCATGGATGGTTTCTCAGGATATAATCAAATTAGGATGGCAGAAAAAGATAAAACTACAACAACTTTTACCATAACCTAGGTTACTTTTTGCTATAAGGTCATGCCTTTCGGTTTAAAAAATGTCAAGGTAACATATCAAAGGGAAATGGTAGCACTATTGCATGACATGATGCATATGGAAGTTGAGGTATATGTAGATAATATGATTGTTAAATCAAAAGAAGGAGAAGATCATGTAGCAGTCTTGAAAAAGATTTTTACCAGGTTACGAAAATTCCAGTTGAAATTGAACCCAAAGAAGTGCACATTTAGGGTAACCTCCAGTAGACTACTAGGGTTTTTAGTCAGCCAAAAAGGTGTGGAAGTTGATCCAGACAAGGTCAAGGCTATACTTGAGTTACCCTCTCCAAAAGACACTCAAGGAGGTTAGAGGCATTTTGGGACAATCCAACTACATCGCTCGATTCATATCGCAATTAACCGACAAGTGTTGTCCTTTATTCAAGATGCTGAAAAAAAAAATGTCTCTATACATTGGAATGAAGAATGTGAGGAAGCCTTCAACCAAATTAAACAATATCTAATAAACCCTCCTGTGGTAGTGGCTTCTACACCTAATTGCCCTTTATTTCTGTATTTGACCATACTTCTCGAATCAATCAGCTGTATGCTGGGGCAAAAGGATCAAAATGGAAGATAAAGAACTATCTACTACTTGAGCAAGAAGTTTATAGAAGGAGAACAAAGGTACTTTGAAGTAGAAAGAACTTGTAATGCCTTAGTCTGGATCATGCATCGGCTTAGACAATATACCCTATATTACTATGTTGAATTGTTCACAAAACATGATCCATTGAAGTATTTAGCCACCCAGATGGCCTTGATTAGGAGGATCTCGAAATGACAAATATTATTATCAGAGTTTGACATCACATATGTGAATCAAAGTTCAATGAAAGGACAAGCACTTGCAGCTCAACTTATAGAAAACTTAATTAGATAAGACAAAGTAGAACAACAAACCTAATTCCTAGGTAAAAATGTGTTAGTAGTAGATTCAAATGAAGACTTAGAATCATCATCTTCACCCAAATGGAAGTTGTATTTTGATGTTGCTGCTAACGTATGTGGGTATGGAATTGGGGTAGTCTTAGTATCCCCTAATGGTGACCAGTATCCTGCATCGGTAAAATTAATGTTTCCATACACCAATAATATAGCGGAATATGAAGCTTGCATCATGGGCCTCAAAATGGCACTAGACATGAAAATAGAGGAACTTGAAGTGCATGAAGACTCCTCATTAATAATTTTTCAAACTCAAGGGGAGTAAAAAACTAAGGATGTAAAGCTGGTACCCTATAACCATTACTTGACTGAGCTAGCTCAAAGATTAAAAGGTATCTCATTCACATATGTGCCAAGAACTCAAAACTAATCCGTCGACACATTAGCCACACTGGCATCAATGATCCAAATCACTGAAGGAGTGGAGATCCAATCCCTGAAAGTTAGAATTGAAGAAGAGTCGGCTTTTTGCCTAAATACTGAAGAAGTCCCAAAAGGAAATCATGGTATGAGAAAATCAAAGATCTTCTCCAAACAAGCAAATATCTTAAGAAACACCTTGAAAAAAGAACAGAAAGCATTGAGGTTATTAGCGAGTCATTTGCTGCTTAGTGGAAACCTATTATATAGGAAGTCATTCGATGCTATGCTTCTAAGGTGTGTGGATTAAGTAAAGGTAGAAACATTGATGAAAGAGGTTCATGAAGGGGTATATGGACCTCACATGAATGAATATATTCTCGCTAGGTAGATTATGAGATTGAGTTGCTTTTGGTTAACCAAGGAATTTGATTGCATCAAGCATGCCAAGCACTGCCATTTTTGCCATATATACTCCAATAAAATGAATGCCCTTCCTAAAGAGTTGCATTCACTATCATCACCTTGGCCTTTCTCAATGTGGGGGTAGATATCATTGGACTGATTTCACAAAATGCTTCAAATGGCTATAGATTCATACTAGTGGCCATTAATTACTTTATTAAGTGGGTAGAAGCATTCTCATATGCAACTGTTACCAAAGGGGTAATTGTAAGGTTTATCAAAAGAGACGTTATAGCAATATATAGGGTTCCTAAATCCATTGAGATACCCAAAACCTTCACCTAACCTAGAAATTGAGTTTGGATAGATTAAATAAGTCAAATGAAGTATATGATATAATTAGACAAGTTGACATAATTAGATTAGTAACAAATTAAGTTAAATTTGAGATTTTGAATTCCTAACCCCCTCAATATGTTATTAAAATGTTTAGTGGATTCCTAAACCCTTAAACTTTAGCCTAAATTCTAATTCCTTAATCCTCATAAAATTTGAGTTCATCTGCTTGTATAAAAATATTAGTTCTTAAACCCAAACTCAATTTAAATATCAATTTGATCTAAATTAAATTTCTAAATTAATTTCTTATTTTCAATTCTTAATTTCTAACTTATTGATTTTGAAATCATCTTCTAAATATTCTTCGAACTAAAGATATTGATTTGAAAGTTCAAAATCCAATACCCTTATTCTAAAATATCTTTTTATTTATCCTTTTCCCTTCCCTTATCTATTCTTTCCCACACCTTCTCCTTTTATTTCCTTTTTCCTTCTCTCTCTCTTTTCCTCCTTCCTTCTTGTATCTTTTTCTCCTTCTTCTTTTCCTTCTTTTTCTTCCTCAAAAATTTAACCATGAATCTCAATTTCAAGAAGAATTATAAGAGAAATCAAGTAGAATATGAGATAAGAGAAGAGAAATTAAATTAGAAGAAGAAGAAGAATTCAATTACATGTTCTTGCCATGAAGTTAAGTATATTTGTTTTATGTTATTTTTATTCTTGTTTCTGTTTATATATGATGCATTGATGTTAGTTATAAGTAGAGTTTGTAATAAAATTGGTAGATAAATGAGTTGAAGAAGTTATGAAATGTTCAAATGTGAATATGAAGTTAAGGGAGTTGTTGGATGTTGGGGATGTGAAGTTTTTGTGCATTTGGTATTGTTAAGTGAGTATGTTGAGTTGTATTTTGCTTTATGGAGTTTTAGTTGATGTAGGGTGAGTAAAAGTGGATAAAATGAAGTTTGAAAAACAAAGGAGCTTGTAACCCCATGTAATTTGTCAATCACGGGCGTGACTGTACCCTTACGAGGCTCAGGTTGGATGATTTTTGGAAGTCGTGGACATGATTATTCCCTTGCTTGCCTCTGACCTTGATGTTTTTAAAAATCATGGGTGTGACATGACCTTTATTGGCCTCTCATCTTGGCGTTTTCAAAAGTCACGGCTGTGACTTTGCTCTTGCTAGCTTTTATTCATCGTATTTTGATCATAACTTTTTCATTCAAACTCGGATTGAGGTGATTCAAAAGGCTACAAAAAAAGCTTAAAAAGAGATATAAAACTTTCATTTTTTAAGTTTATGCAAATTCTAGACGAATCAAGGCCAAATTTTTATTTCTTTTCAACTACTATATTTTCCAAACAAAGTTAAAAACTTATTTTACTAGTTAAATATATGTAATTAAGTTAATATGAATTTTTTTGAGCTAAAATGAAATAGATAAATGATAATTAATGTGTTGTATTTGTTGAATGATATAATTAACATGAGTTAAGTGGATTTATAGATTTAATAAATGATTTGATTAAATATAAAATTAGATATAAAATGAACTTAGTTAATAATCTAAGTTCAACTTGGCTTAATGAACTTCAATGGGCTAAAATGATTTAGATTGATTAAGTTTAATTAACTTGGCTTAGTAATCGAACTAAATGATTAAGTCTAATCAATCTTGGCTAAGTTACGTTAAAATAGGCTTAATAGTTAACAACTGGCTTAAGTTAAAGCGTCAAGATAAATTATATATAACAAGGGGAATATGTTGTTTCAAATGTTTGTTTGCTTAAGAAATGAATGTTTTTGAATATGAATGTTATGATGATGTTTTTGTAATAAAATATTATGAATAAAGTGAAAAGAAATACTTTGACAGACAAAGGAGAATTGTTCGTATTTTAGTGGGGCAATCTTCAAAGCCATAGCGGGGTTCCTATTTAGCATCTAATCATATAGAGTAATAAAATGAGTTTAATATAAATGGATAGTTAGTTCAAATGCTTATATGAGTTCTTTCCTTTAACAGATATGGATGTCTCATTTATCAATTGAGATGGTTTTTGATTTACCGTCTATTTCTAGTTAGATTTCAAATATAAGGTACGTTGTAACTTGCATGATGATTATTACGATAGACATCCATAAATAAATTATAACTTAAACTCGGCTTAATAATTGATGAGTGATGGTTGTGCATGTGCCGTTGAATTTGGTCCGAGGAGCGGCAACCTTATCCAAGCGAGTATGGTATTTTAGGCGCTTAGGCTACTCGTTATGATGCAATGACTTCCAATAGATGGCTCCACAAGTAATTGATAAGGTATATGGTATCAATGTAACATTTACTTATTCTTAACATGATATAATACGATTTAGTTCACGTTTCATAAGGACAATTGAACTAGGTGATATTATGGATTAAGTTAAGTAAAGTTGAGTATGAGATTACTTTTTTTTTTATCGATTATATTGAAGATATAAGTATTTAGGCTGCTTATATTAACCTTCTGAGCGGCTGCGGTTACTTAGGACCCCCAAATTCTTACCTTGAGTTAGTCACTTGTGGGGGCTATTGGCGTGCTCTCCTACTACTACGATGGTAGGCTAGAGATGATAAATCGTTTCCAGGATTACTTTGGAGTGTGAGTGCTTCAGTGTTGATTTGTTTAACTTAAAGTAAAGATAATAATTTGTTGTTGCTACATTGCATTTAGTTAAGCTCGTGTGTCACTCCGTGGTGCTTGTGTTACTGTGTGTTGAGCTTCGACTCATTATTATTATTGTTGTTCTTTTTGCAAGTGTTGTGTTGATGAAGAAGATGATGTTGATGATGATGATATTATTGTCGTTGATGATGATGATATGTTGATGATTGGATGATGATGATGTGTTGGTATTGATGGAGATGATGCTTAGCTCAAGTTTTAGGGTGATGTTGAATGAGTGTATTGGAGTAGGACAGTGACTTTTATTTATATTTGTTTTATTTAAAAAGTTGGATTTATATTTTAAGTTTGTAATTTTCTTTAAGGGCTTAATTGAGAAGCCAATATGTTTTGTAATATCTTTAAAAGCTTTGTATTTGAGAAAATTGATCTACTCTTGAAGGTAGATAGTAAAATGATTTTATAAAATTTTGTTTTTTAGAATGTTAGTTTGCTCTAGTGGGAGTAGAATTTATAAAATGTTTTCTTAAAGTTTAATTTACCATTGCTAAATCTAGTTGTTTTATAATCTAACTAAATGATTTCAGAATTTAAAACTAGCTAGCAATGTTCAACATAAACATATCATTCAAGGAAGCCTGAACGTGTAATACATGAAGTATTATATATGGCGATAATTGCCTAATTATACTTTTGGGCCGTTACATCCATCATCATCAATAATGGCACCAACCTAAACAACAAATTGATGATAGAATTATGCCAATAATTTGAGATCAGATACAAGAACTCTACCCTATACTGACCTTAAATGAATGGGGCAATTGAAGCAACCAACAAGAACATTAAAAGAATAATAGAAAAAATGTTTGTTACTTAGAAGGATTGGCACGAGTTGTTACCATTTGCACTCATGGCTTGTTGTACCTCAATCAGGGTTTCAACAGGAGCAACCCCATATTCATTAGTTATGGCATTGAAGCAGTGTTACCAGTTGAGGTTGAGATTCCTTCCCTTAGAATTCTAGCAGAGACAGAACTAGATGAGGCAGAATGGGTAAGGAAAAGAATCGACCAATCGAACTTAATTGATGAAAGAAGATTGACTGCCTTACATCATGGCTAGTTATATAAGCAAAGAATTGTATGAGCTTTTAATAAAAAAGTATAACCAAGGAGTTTCAAGGAGGGGGATCTAATTCTGAGGAAAGTCTTACCAAATGCATAAGATCCAAAAATCCACTCTCAACTATGAAGGCCCACATGTAGTAAAGAAGGTCTTGTATGGGGGCGCATTAATTCTATCACATAAGGATGGTCCAAAACTAAGGGACCCTATAAATTCTAATATAGTCAAGTTATACTATGTTTGATGAATTAATGAAAATTCTATCAAGTTCAGAAAAATTGTTAGCTTCATTGTCCATGCAGGATCTAGTTTTCATTATCTATCAGCAAAAATGATATCCCTAGTAGTTGTCAACGTTGGATTGGTAACCAACATCCCTAATCGATAAGTCTTTCTTCCACATACTTCCCCTACGCTGTAAAACACGAGTGTAAAGAGAGGGAGAGATAGTTGAGCAATTGATAAAATTATAAAACATTGTGATACTTTGTAATTTGATCTTTCTTGAGGTTATTACCTATTGTAGGGGAACTGATGAATAAATGAGGAAAACAGGAATCTGTGGAAAACGCAAAGGAATGTCTATTAAGATAAAAGTTTAGCCACCATGTGCATTGCAAGTTTCAAAAGAATTTACATCCCAAAGAGATTTGCCATGCTATGAAAATCTTGTATAATGGCCCAATCAAATGGATGAAGCCTAGTGACAATTAAATTTCGTTTACTGGTTTGATAGTTTTGGAGCTTCTATAAGAACCAGGTAAGATGCTTGATAAACAAATGATAAAAAATAGATCATAAGCCAGCTTAAGGAGCACCTTTCCAAATCAAGTGCCAGCTCAAGGAGTGCACTTGTACCACATCTAAGCTAAAAGCCAGCTCAAGAAGCGTGTTGGTACCAGATCATGCGCCAACTCAAGGAGTGCATCTCTGAGTCAAATGACAGCTCAAGGAGCGCACTTATACCACACCTAACCCAAATGCCAGCTCAAAGAGCGCATCTCCAAACCAAGTGCCAGCTCAAGGAGTGCACTTATACCACATCTAAGCTAAATGATAGCTCGATAATGCATTTGTCTCATATCATAGGCTGGCTCAAGAAGTGATTCTCCAAGTCAAGTGCTAGCTCAAGAAGCGTACTTATACCACATTTAAGCCAAATGATAGCTTAAACAAGCGCATCTGCAACAAATCCTAAGCTAGCTCAAAGAATGTATTTAGGTAGCTTGTTTGATGTCTGTCATGTGGTCATAACCCCTAGTGGATCAAATGCAAGAGCTTGTTATCCACCTTCAGGTTCACTCTAAACTTCAAAGTGCAAAAATGGGATCTCTCTTTTTATCTTTGTGGTGATGTTTGATACATCATCACAAAAAGAGGCAGTTGTAGACATCCCATTTTTATCTATTGAAGACTTCAATTTATAGTAAAAATTAACATTATATTAAGCTCACAAACTATAATAAAAAATTATAAATATATATACGTATATATAATAGAAATAATAATATAGAAATTAAAAAAATAACACATAAAAGTAGTATGGGCTTGATATAATTCTAATTTTAATTATAAATTTCTTTTGGGCCCAATTAAATAGCTCATGGGAATTGGTTTATTTTAATTGGGCTCATTTTGAAGTCTTAAATATAATTTTTATGCAGATTAAAACCAAGGCACAAGCCAACGGCTTGATGGTAAACACATGCACACACATAGAGGTGACCACGGTTTGAATCTGCATGGGGAAGAAATTTTTTTTTTAGGCAGACGTGTGGGTACAAGCACCTGTACGTGATTGCTCATATGATGCACCTGTGGAACACGCGCATCGTCTTCCCCAAAACAATGTCCATTTTTTCTCTTACAACATGGATATTTCAAGCTCATTTTTCACCTATTTTTGCTCCGATTCTCATCAAATTGATGGAGGGATTTGAAGAAAACATGGGGTGCTACAGACTTGGATAAAAAATTAGTCCTAAAACTTATGATTTGACACTCGATTTTTTATCTAAAGTTTGCAAGAATTCTGCTTTTCTCGCACGAAGTAAATTTAAATTTTGATCCGAACTACCACTTAACTTCTAGAAACACATATATGAACTTGTTATCCTCCTTCGCGATGTTCATTAAGCTCGAGAATTACAAAAAAAGGTCGAGAAGCTCAATTTTGCATGCGTCTTATCATTAGGGTTGTTGGCCGTATCCAACTTAATTCGACCCCTAAACAATATAAATAGGGGTCAAGTTTTTTGTTCATGACATCATGAAACAATCAATTTCATTCAAAAAAACACCATTAAGCTTCGAATCAAGCTCCAAACATCTAGGGTTCGATTTCAAAACTTCTTCTATTACTTTTCATAGAGGCTAAATCGGAGCAAACCAAGGCTATAGTTGGATCTAAGGGTGGTGAAATATTTAGTAGTAGCTTTCTCCTTAATCCGAAGGCCTTCGATCGATAATGACCAATAACCACCAACGTCGCTGCCTTGCTTTAGTAACACCACCAGCTTCCGATCACAATCAAGCAACACCACCGCCGCAGGATCACTCACTATCCTCCACTCGATTGTATCGATGTGATCACAATCATCCCGAATCGCCAAATCGGCAATTTCGAACATCGTTGACCGCTTACTTCCATTCAAATCGAACCTGACTCGAAAACCAACTCGAAATCCACACCCAAATTCGAGACCCAACCGTGCTGATCCATGTGACTTTGTTCCTTTTTTTTCTTTTTTAATTATTTATCTATTTTAATAATCTAAAATAAAAAAATAATAAAAAAGTTTTAAAAATTATATAAATAAAATAAACAGAAAACTCTTTTTCTTTCCTTTTTGAAAAAAGTGGGAATATTGGACTAGTTTTCCATACATGTAATAATAGAAATATGATAAAAAAGACCTTCTGACACATAGAAAATATTATATTCTAAAAATAAAAAAATCAACTTGATAGTTCTTAAGGTCACACATAATTTTTTTTTATGAAAATTAAAAATTTAATAAATGTAAATTCAAAATAGTTTAAAATCTAAAAGATAACCAACAAATTAAAGTTTTCAAAAAAAAAAGAATTACGTATTGTCTGATCCCGATTAGCCGATACGTACGAATTTTCGAGGCGACATAAAAATGAAAAAAACCTTTTTTGTTTTTATTTATTTTGAATCAATTTATTGTAAATATTGTAAGCTTTGATGATAAATTGTAAATATCATAGTGTTTAAATTAGTAAGATTTTGAGCATGAAAGAAAATAACCTTTAAATTAAGAATTAAGGTAGTAACCATATGATTTTAATAGGATAGCCTCTAAATCCAAAAATCTCTAGTTTATAAAATTCATTTTCGCAGACTAGTGGATAAGTTAGGATTAATCAACCCACTGATCTTAACTTAAATTTTTTTTTTCGATTTCAATTGGATGGCGACTCTTAAATTTAAAAGGAAAAAAAAACTAAATTTTTTAAATTTATAATCGAAGGTTCATATTAAATGGGTTTAGATTTAATACAGATCAAATTAAAATAAATAAAACCAAGAATGGAAAATCAAGCTCCACAAGGGATCCGCTAGCTAGGTGAAAACTATAGCAAGTGGAGCACTGAGTTTGCCGGCACAGGACAACAGCAAACTATACGCAAGCATCCCAGTATAAGATATATGCAACTCGTAGAGCACTTGGCATAGTCCCCGATCCCGACCTGATAGTTGTTGGAAACTCAGCAGGAATTCTGCTGTAGTATCTCTCGAAATCTTCCTTGATTGGATAATTTCCCTTATAGATCGAACGCACTCGGCATTGATGTTAACCTGGAAGGGGATGGTCTCCTGGTTGAAATTAGCATATGCTCTTTGGATAGCAGGCCATGCTTTCACAAGATTTCCACTATCTTTGGTGATCAACCTTAATGCAGCTGCACTCATATATGGAACTACATGGTGCCATCCTGGTTTGTTCTCTCGTCCCCAAGTGCCGAAAGTAAGAGGAAGAGATTCATTTTCAATGGTGACAAACGGCCGATCGTCTAACTTCTCATAACTAGTTCCCTCAACAGCCATTATAGGCACGCTAAAACAAAAATGACCAGGACAATTACAAGAAATAAGTCCGAAAGCACAGTACATCATGGCTTCAACTGTTCTTGCTGTTGGATGGTTTATGAGTGCAGTTAGTGCAATGTCCATCACCTGTTCCTTTTTTGACTCTTCCCAACTCAGAAAATCATTAACGGCTAAATACTCTAATATCGTAAGAATTTTATCATCCCACGTTTCTACAGATTGGATGGCCGTCCCTGTCCCTAAATACCCAAGATGTTCATATTTTTTTTAAAGATTAGTACTAATCATGTCGGTGTATACCTTCTTTTTTCTTCTCAGCTGTAGTAGTTATCTGTTGACGAGGAGTTGGTGTCGCACTTGAGCAAGTCTGCATAGTTCCGACCTCTGGTTCTGTGTCCTTGCGTAGCATAATCGCATCTTTACTGTGCATCTCTTCCACTGCGGGTTGAGACCCGGTTGTGACCCGTGCAGGTATTCCAGATGTGGCCATGGGAAACTGCAAACCTTAGCCTGTGTAGCGCTGGGAGCAACTGGCAGCGACGATAGCTGTGACCTAGTTGCTCTCCCTCATTGTAATAATCAATGGAATTTTATGCTTCCTTTTCATATTTTAAGGGTAACAGTTCTACTAGTAATTTAATAATTTTTATCTATAACCAATTGTAATCATATAATTAAAATATTTAATATAATACTTATTATATTTATTTTAATAATCAAATAATTTACTAGACGTTCTACCGTTTCCAATTTCAAAACGCTTTTATTTGACAAATTTATGAAGTTAGCAACTTTAAGTATTTTTTTTTTTATTTACCTATAAAGTAATGATTCTAAGTTGAATTGAAGTCTTCCTTGGAAACCATGATTAACTTAAATCGACTATTTTTTACCATGAAAATTACTCTCATTAACTTAATCATTTTGTGCCAATGGCTACCAAGAATCTGTAAAAATGAAAATCTCAAGTATAGGCAACACTGTATCAATGTGTGTGGCTAGTAAATAATGCCCTAATTTACAGTTAAGTTGTTATATTTTATTATTATTATTATTATTATTAATTAAATGGCATTATTCAGTTTAAATCTTTTCCAACCATAAACTTTCAAATTGATTTAGCTATTGAATCATAATTTATTTAAATAAATTGATTGTCATGACATGGAATATCACAATTATGAATTCACATAATAATAAAAATAGAACGCATTACATCTTTATAAGAGGTAAATAAAACCAATAATTCGGCCAAAAAAAAAAATAAAACCAATAATTATAAAACTAAAGATCCCAATCATGTCTTTGCAATTAATTCTACTAATATATATTAAGTAAATTATACCAGAAGGTCATAATATTTGGAAGTAAATTCATTTTAGGTAACAATGTTTCGAAAAATTTAGAAAAGATTACCACGTTTAATAAGTAAGTTCATTTTACGTCTCAACGTTTAAAAGTAAGTTTATTTTAGATCACAATATTTAAAGTAATTGACCAATTAAAATCACCATTGTCACGTGTCAATACTAAAAATATTTAATTAAAATTCAAGAAGCCCTTCTTTTAAGAGCCATGTCAATATAAGTACTTAATTAAATCTTAAGATACTTTTTCAAACGTTAAAATCTTTTTTAAATTTTTCAAAACATTGTGACCTAAAATAAATTTACCCCCAAATATTATAACCTTTTATTATAATTTACCCAAATATCTCAATATATGATATAGAACTTCAAGTGGAACTATATACATAATAACTGATGTTGATTTTGTTTGAATTAGCATAAACCAATTATTCGTACATTAATTATCAAATAAAAGTGTTTATTTTTTTTCCTCTTTATCACAAATAAAATTATTAGTTTCTTTTTGAGACAATTCACCCTTTTTTTCCTTACGAAAACTTCTAAATAATCATATTTTAAATATGAAATGATTTAGTTTGATTTTACTTTATTTGGAGAGAAGACCCGCCAACAAGCATGGAAAGCATGAATTTTACATTCAAGGACCCCCAGTAAAATAGCTATAAAAACAATAAGGAAAGTTCTATAGCATTGTTTATTAGGACTGGTGCTTGGTTAATTTTCGACTCAAATTCAAACTACATATAATCATTCTATCGAAAATTTAATATATCAATTAGTAATATATTGCCACATGTAGCTTATGATGGTGAAAACACGAACTAAACAGGTTTTGACCTGTAATAAACCATTGACAACGAAAGGAGCGCAACCCTCATGCTGAGCTGCCACCATTGGACGGAGGAAGAGAAACATAAGCCTCTGTTCCACTACAACACAAAGACCCTCAATATCCTTTGTATGATGTAATGGCCATACATACTAAAATCTCATTTTCTGTGATCCACTGATTTGGAAAAAAAACTACTGAAACATCAAAATGCCCAACAATTCTTGCTAACCACCAACACAAAAAGAAGAAAAAGGAAAAAAAACAATAGAGAGATTCCCCATTGTTATACATTATCTACCATCTCAAGGGGAAACGATTGCAACAGGCACGGGTCCAGAAAAGATGACATTATAAGGAATAGAGCAAAGACTACAAAGAAACCTTTACTTGCCACATTGAGAACTCAATCTTAATTCAGACATCCGCTGCCTTGTCTCAGTCTCCAGCCTTCACTTCTTTGCCAATATTAAGGTCCTCCACTTTGCGAGTAATATCATCAGCTCCAACCTTTGCCTTACCAGTAGATGGGCCATTACCTTGATGTGCATCACTCTCTGCAGTACTGGCAGGGCCAGTCTGCCATATCCTTATAGTGCCATCTTCTGATCCAGAAGCATAGGATTCTCCACCAGGTGAGAATCGAACACAGTGGACAGGACCATGATGTCCCTTGTTGCATCCTACAGCCAGATAATACACACAGCAAATCAGCAAAACAATATTTAGAAAGAACTTTTCTGTTTCATCCATCATGATGCATGCACTTACCAATCTCTTCCCCAGTATGGAAGTCGAAAACACGAACCCACATGTCTTCTCCACCAGCTACGAATTTATTCCCAAGCTTAGGTTCCAAGGAAGCTGACTCCACATTGCAAGGCATATTGTAGCTCTTAACCAGTCCAAAGCTAAACAACAAATACATGTGTCGCTTCAAAAAACACAACCATTTTTGAAAAATCAAACTAATAAAGTGAAACTTACTGGTTAGCATCCAGAACTTAACAGTAGAGCCATCAGCAGTTGTTATATAGCGACCATCCTGACTCACTTCAGCACTAGTGACAGCTGACTTCGTTTCTAGAGTTTGAACAATTTTCCCGCTTCTTATATCCCATAACCTAAATCACTAACATAATGAGAATTGGGACACAAAAAGAAGAAACTGTTGAAGCTGCATAGCAATATAGTGTTTATTAAAGTTGGCTAAAGAAATTGTAGGAAGAAGGCCCATCAATTGGAGGCAAGCATCATATCCATGATGTAACAAATTGAAAATGCATTGACAAAATGGCACAAGTTTGACAAAGAGAAAGGCTAAAAATTTCAAACAGCACACGATTCCACACCTTCATATGGGGCAATATGCCTAGGTCTTGGTGAAGTCACTAATTTAATTCAGTTTTTCAACATATCTAAAGGGCTTGCTAACTGGTTCACATTCTACAATGCCTACCTATTAGCGAGAGGAAGGAAGGGGGGGGTTGGGTGGGTGGTGGTGGGTGGGGTTGGGGAGGGGAGGAAGCCAGAATTAAAATCAATTGCAATACAAGTCTTTCTTCAGGGACCTATGAATACCTGACACCACCAATATCAGTACAGGAACTTAATATTGTCTGATCACTATGAAGCCAAGCAACAGTTCTTATTGAACCTGGCGAATTGTCGACTTCCCTAGGAGGAGCATCTGGACGATTCAAGTCAAATATACGAAGTATCTTCTCAACACCACCAGTGAGTAGAAGAGATGTGTCCTGGAAGATAGAAAAGATACAAAAGCAACTCCATTTACTTGGGCTGATTGCTGAAAATAGTTTACAGCTTAAACAATACAACAATGCCTTAGATGCTCACTATGAGTGCTTGAATAGGACAAAGACCAAGCAGGGATATCTTGCATGCGTACCTCTGAGAAAGAGCAAGCGCGAACAATATGCTTGTGTTCAAAAGAATGCAACGTCTCCAGTCAATGCATCCCATAATTTCCTGCAGCACATGAGAAATAAGCCATGGAGGCAACCACTAACCCATTTTTTACACAGTAGATAAAAGTCGAAGTCATCAGATCTGCAAAGCTGTTGGTGATGACAGAGACATCCACTAAACCCCCAAAACTGGACTTCCCCTCTCATTAACTTTGCATAATATAGACTAGCCTCCGCAATACCCCCTTAAGCAAACAGAACCATGGCCTATAAGGCCATTAACAACTCTTAGAATATTTGGGAGACATTGGCATTAAAATATTTGCAAAAACTATTAAGGGAAATTCCACCTATGCAATAGTATTGGGGAAAAGTCATAATTATCCCATAAAATAATAGACCCAATGTTTCAAAGTATAAATCTCCTAATTATCCTCTATTGAAGAATTGCTAAAGATGGGAGCCTTGTGCTCAGTCCTCATAAGTCATATCATTTCATCGGGACAGCACCATTCATAAAAGCTGCAACAAAAGCAGGCTTCATACAAGCCCCTTTTATTGAAGACTTTTGCCAGTGTATGATGGAATAATTTGCACATGAGAAAAAAATCTTACGAGCTAAAATCTGCAGAGCAGATGCGCACGTAAAGCATTTGTATCCAAGCAACAGCTCCAAACTGCACCTTTATGGCCTTCAAATGTTCCAATCCAATCTCCAGTCTCACCATTTCGCAGCATTGGCCTCGAATCTTAAAGCAAAGAATACTCATGTGAATTGACCATACAACCACAAACACCATATTTTATACAGGTCAGAAATTATATGGAAACTCATATTGTTAATTACATATCCTGTCTAGTTACTTAACTTCGTTGAACTTTCCTATATGACTCTATCTGTGCCTCTATCCCTCTCATATTCGTGCTATGAGATATTGCAATATATGCTACTTCAATGTAATAAAAATACTACTACACTTGGCAAAAAAGTGAGAAATTAATCTCCCAAATTGCTCGGGTTGTCAAGTGAGATACATAAGATAAAAGTTTTCTTGTCCACATCATGTATTCAAGACCATATATCTTCAGTTATACGCAGCCATAACGGAAGTTTCTTATACCCAACTTGGTGTCACATTGTTTTTCCAGTCAGTGATAATATACATGTAATTAATTTGATTTTAGTTATTTTATATTTCTTCTATAAATGATAATAAATAACACAAGGAACGTCGTTATTCACTGAGACAGCTATGTGACAGCAATCCTGATACAGTAATTATTCATGAGCTGATATATATAATGCTCAACTAATAGAAATTCAATTTTTCACACTTCCTTACGTACATAGTAGCATTTAACTAGCGGTGGAGGACCAAAAGGAAACTTCATCCATCTTTATACGAGTAAAACGAATACAAAATAACAAAATACCCACTACCCATGCAATGTAAATCCTACTAATAATAAACAACCTAAACCTGCATCATTCCAATCCTCACAAATAAGTAACCACTTTCTTTCCAACAAGCAATTTTCTCCAACGATCATTCATTCTAATCACGAGGTCATTGACGTCGTTATCATTTATCAACACAGGTCTCCAACAGTAACAGCCACGCAGGGATAGCATTAGTAACTAATATCGAAATCGATTCCGATTCCGCTCGGGTTAATATCATTAGTACTAATATCGCGATCAGATAAATCATCAAGCACACAAATTTACAACAAACCCCATTCCAAATCAACATGATCAAAACAATATACGCATCAAATTCTAAGAAATCATCAATAAATCAGTAACACATAAAAATTTATACCTTTGCTAGCACTGATAAGAAAGAACCCATCTGGCGTGATCGGACTGTAGAACAAATCGACAACGGGCCGTGAATGCCCATGACAAACTAAAGGAACAGCCGATTTCTTCTTATCCATATTACTAAAAAACAACAATTAACCCTAAAATTCAACTCCGTCAAATTGAAACCCTAGATATACAATCAATTAAGATTTACTCAAATTGGGCAAAACCCAATTGAAACACATCACATCAGATCAAATGCAAAGTAGATTTTATCTAACTATCCAATTTTAACGTAAAAGATTCAAACTGGAAATTTTTTTCTCAATTTTTGTGTCTGGTTTTCTTTTTCTACAAGGAATAAAACCGTAACTCTGGGATCTGATTTGGGTGAAATGCTAATGGGGAGCAGTAATATTTGATGGTGCAAGTACAAATCAAAATTAATTTGGGGGCAAAAAAATTTAAGAAAACTTGAAAGGGAAAAATTAAAAAAAAGATACAAAAAAGAAAAAAAACACACACTAGTTACACACTCTATAGGTTGAACTATAGGGCTAAACGCAGAAGACCATGGTGTCTCAAGACTCGGCTTTTATAGTATTCAGCTGAGGATTTAAGGAATTTCAAAAAAAAAATGTTTTAACAAAATTCTTTCTTCCAGTGTTTGACTGTTTAGATATATACATCTATTATATATATATATTAAACTTCAATCTTCCCCCCCCTTTTCAACACTATTAAGTTTGCTAGATGTAATTATTTATACACAAAAAATAATAACTTTTAAGAATTTCTAGTAATAATATCATCATCTATAAATTTTAAATACATTAGAAATCCTATTCACTTTATATGTAAATAAGTATTCATTTTTTCATTTAACATCTAAATAAGTATGTGAATGACTGTTAATGTTTCTATATTTCAAATATGCAGACGATGTTAAATTAGAGGTAAAATGAAGTAAATCTAATTATGAGTTATCGTGTTGAATTTATATTTACTCTAATTCAACCGATTGACAAAAACTAAGTCTAAGTTTAAATTTGAACTAACTTAAATAATTTATTGAGTTTGATTCAAATTTGAAAATAATAAGTTGGACAAGCTCAAAAGCTTATCAATATTTGAGTTGAATTACATGTTAATCAAATTGGAGCACACTCTAAATTCATATTATTTTGATTAAAAATATTAATTTCTAGAATAAAACAAATATAATAAGTGTAATTGAGCATTGATAGCCAATTATAGGACATGCACCCTCTAGGCTTAATTTAACCCATGCAAAATTCGGCATGATCCAAAACGTTTAAGTTCAACCCATTTTGACTCATCAAAAAGCCCTAAGGATGGTTATATTTTCTTTACTCCCCATAACTTCTCTTGTAAAAAAACAATTAGAGGTGGTTTTAGACTAAAGTTCCATGCTCTATAATCACAAAAAGTTATACGAAGATTGATAATTCTTATAACTTATTATTATTATTTTTTTTTTTTGTCTTGGATGAATACTGACTTAAACATGAGAGCTGGTGCATCCAATAACATCCAAACGCGCCTCTGATGGTGTTTTGTTTTGCAAGCAAGTCCTACTATATAGGTCCATAATAAAACCAAATTATTCCAAAGCACCCTATTGGTTTTGAACTAACAACAACTATAACAAGTATAATAATTTTGATCTCAATTTTAATATTCATTAATAAATAATTTTTCCTTTTTCATTAGAATTACATAAAAAGAATAAAAGCAAGAGGTAAATACATGAGACATTATAAGCTCATAAATATCTTTCTATGCTACCATTTTTTTGAAAATAAATGTAAAAGTTACCTGTCTTGAATTTTTATATTATAAATTATATGATTCCTTATAAAACTTTCAAGATTATACCAAAATTTAAATTTCTACAATTGTATATTTAAATCCTTATAACATATGCAAGGCCCACGATTGTAAAATTTATCCAAGGATATCATTATCCATGTCTCTAAGAAGGTATATGGATTATTATGAGAATTATCATAATATGGTCATAAAATAATAGACACCAAAGGACCAGACTTTATAGTGGAATTCTCTAATGCTATTGTTATCAAAAGTAAATGACATGTTATAGGTTCATTCACAAATGACCAACAGACTTTAACGCCCTTTAGACATGAATATAAACGTAGGGCAAGAAAAGGAAGCTGCAGAAAATGTAGTGTCAAAAAAGAATTATATATATATATATATGATAAAAACATATGAACTAGTTAGTCATTTCAAAAAAAATAAATAAATAAATAAAATGCAAACTTGACATTAGAAAGTAAAGGGTGTTATGTGTATCTTAATCGATATGCTTGCAATACTAGAGAACACAACAATGGTGAGTTTAAATTTGACTTTTTTTTTTTTTTTTGGCCAAAGAGTTTAAATTTGATTGTTTGACATAGTTTTTGCAAATCCTGATTTTCAAATTGACAGCAAATTTGGATGTTGATATGTGTGTGTCTTTGTTGTTCTAGAAATGGGACAAATTGAAGCAAAGTTTGGGTAAAGTAAAAATATAAGGTAAGATGAAGCCCATAGGAGGAAGATAACCGAGTCAACTTAGGAAAGAAGAAGAAGAGGGAAGGGTGAAAGACAATGTGCAATAGAGAGAGAGAGGGAAGAGAGAAAGAGAGCGGAGAAAGTGTAAAAAAAAAAAAAAGAATAAATATGCTAAAGTAGAAGAGAAGAATTAAATTTTTAATATAGTTTCCTTATCATGTTAGCATATCTCTAGACTTTTGACCAGATTCCAACTAAAAGTACCATGGATGTAAGATATAAAAAGTTTAGGTATTTTTGTTAGTAAAAGTTTTGTTTAAGTACACTTTTGTAATATTAAAAAAGTTTAGGTACCGCCAATGAAACTTACTCGCATTATTTTTTAGGTTTCGAGACAAGTGATTGGAGTTCTAATTTTTGATAAATATATAATTTATGTTTTTTTTTTACTATTACAAAAAAGTTACTTGAGTTTTATATTTGACAAATACATAACTTGTATTTTTGTTTATTTACAAACAAATGACTAGATTCTTTTATAAATGAATAGCCCCTTTTTTTCACTTTTTTACCTGTGAAGTCATATGAGTTAACTGTCAAAGTCTATTAGAGTCTTACTGATGGTTATATATATTGGCAGAGTAATTGGTTTTAGCGTGGCAATAGAGTAGTAAGAACAATACTGTATGTGTAGCCTATTTGTGAATTAGCTATTAGATGAAAAAGTATTGTTACACCACTAGATGGTTGTATTCCATCTTGTAATCATGATTCCAAGATGATGTTATTGGGTTCTCTTACCATTGAATTGTATGAATGAAGTTTTGACTAAAGATAAGGTATTTGATGAAGGTTAGAGTGGATATGTAGTGACAAAAGTAGATTGTCATGTGGCATGGAAAAAGCTCGAGTTTTGTTATATATTTATCCATGGAAGGTTAGTTGGAATCAATTTGGGAATATAAGACACTTGTCAAATGAGTACTTGTCCTCATGTTTACGAGATTTTGATTGACCGAGTCCATTATGAGTTATATGGCTTGTTTGGGAAGCCTTTAATTTTGAGCATCGATTATGGTATAATAAGGTTAAGAGTGCTAAGAGTTGATGCTGGCATGCTTTAAAAGTTACTATTTTAGAGAGGATTTGTAGATCAAGTATTAGAGGTTATTCATGAGCCAAACTTGGTTAGGAGTTGTTACTTAACTACTTTTGAGCTTTGCAAGATCATCTTTGATCTAGATGGATATATTTTCAAATATTTTAGGACAAATCTTCATGAGCCCAAGGGATACGATAGGGATTAGGTTATAGTTAGATCAATAACTCGATCTAGAGTTAGGAAATGATGAACTTAGCTCAACGATTCCTTGTGAGTGAACCGAATGAGAGTAAGTTGGATTATTTACAAAGATATTGATACACTTTGGTAATAAACATGATTTAGTATGTTTAACTGTGGAGAAAAGACACGACTTGAAGTAAAATTCATCAATATTGAATATCACGCCCATGCCAAAGAAGGTGCTTGAGGCGTAGCAAGAAAATCAAATCATAGTAGAGGTCATTCCCTATGTCACCCCGTGATTGTATCCATGAGCATGTTGCCAACTTGCCGTAGGAGAAGAATTGAAGGCTGTGAGGATCAAGGGCCATAGCACATTGTGACACGCCCTGTGACCCAGGATTGCACGCCCATAATGAATTTTGTGTGAAGTTCAATTTTATGATCACGTAGATCATGTCCATGATCCACAACGTGACCTTAACAGCTGTTTTCGAAGTTTATTTTTAGTTTTTACATTAATTGTTTTGACTTTTGTGTTTCATATTTAGCTGCGCCCGACTTATGGGAGTATAAAAGGGTCTAAAAAGTTATGTTAAAGGAAGCTTGCCTATCTTTTGACATTGATTATGATCAATTGTCTTTACTGACTTTCTTAGAATTTTTTCTACCCTTTTGAGTAATATTAAATTTTTCTCAAGATTATTCATTATTGTTTCTTTTAATCATAGGTAATATTGGTTGATTGTAATAACTAGTTCAATTCTTTCTTTAACATGTCATATCTAAGGTAGGGTTGTAAACAAGTTGAGTCGAGATGTGAAACGATACAATACCAAACTCAAACTTGATTGAGCTTTGATTTTTAAGCTCTAGCTCGACTTGAATTTATACTCAATAAATTTGAGCTTGACTCAATTAAGCTCGATTATTCATATTAAAATCAATTAAACAAAAAAATAAATTAGGATTTGGCAATATAATTAAGTGTTTAATTGATTTAGTCTTAAATATAATAAATGTGGACCGTAAGATATGAAGGAAAAAACAAAAATATGCTTCAAAAAAGAAAAAGAAAAAAATAAATTTTATAATTTTTTTGAAAAATATAAAATGCTCAATTAGGTTCGTGAGCTGCTCGAATCAAGCCATTTAAAACTCGAACTCAAGTTCAGCTCAATTGTAATTGAGTTGAATTCGAGTAGCTTGCAAGTAGTCTTGATTCGTTTACAGTCCTAATCCAAGAATTCATTATTCATATCCTTTATTTTATTGCTTGTAAATGTTGAAAACCTATAAAAATCCATAAAAAGCATAAAACATAAGAACCCTATAATTCTATACTTCACATTCATTCGAGGGATTCTACTGTGTAACTCTAACACAGATTTTATCTGTATCACCTTGTTTGCTTCATGACAGCAATAGTCATAATCTTGATTCTAATGATTATCACCTCTACCACTTTGGTTTGCTTCATGATAGCAATATTCATAGTCTTAATTCCTATGATTATCATCTCTACCACTTCATTCATTACTTCATGTTTATTTTATTGTTGCAAGATTATTATCATTCTTTTGTATATTTTCACCACTACATTTAACTAAGAAAGGGACAAATATATATTTTAATATTTGATCATGAAAATGTCAAGGACGAAAATAATATAGTTTTAAATTTAAATTTGTTTATTAAAGAGATGAGTTTACTAGTCTTTTCAGGATACAGGGTTGATAAGAATACATTGACCCTATCTTTTGAAAAGATGAGTTTGACTAGATCTCACAAAAAAAATTAACAAGAGATAAATAAATATAAAATAAAAAGAAATAAAAATATGAAACAGTAAATAATATTAAATGTTTATACTATTTTCCATGTAAAAAGAAATTAATTCTTATATACTCACATCATTTAATGTTATTGATAACAACACACTAAATAAATATAATTCTAAAATATGTTTATTTGTTTTATATAGAGTCACACCAAAATAACAATCTCACTTTTGAACGACGTGAGACTTTTTTTCTTTTTTTTTTTCTTTCCTAGCCTTTAGAAGAGGATTATCAATCCTACATTACTAATATTTTAACTAAAGTGAGATGTGCTTGTGTATAAATAAAGGCACATCCTTAGATAATTTAAATTACAAACTTAATCAAGTTAAATTCAAACTTATTATATATCATTTGTATAGCAAAATATATATATATATATATATATATTGATGTGATAATCCATTCACTTGAGTTGAATACTTATTCATTCCTTCTTTATTCTATGTAAAGCTACTATTACAGTGTTTATACTTAAAGAAAATGTCAATTCAAAATAAATTATTATTACGCAAAATAATGAATTACAATTCATGTCATACACACATGAATAGTTATTCAATGATTTATTTTTAGTATTTGTTATAAATACCTAATTTTAAAAAATCACCCCTACAAATATAAATATAATAAATACAAGGTGCATTACAAATATTTTACTTTTACTCCAAACATTACTTGTTTCTTCATTTTATAATTAGTAAACATTATAATAATTATTACACATCTGTTACATTCTTATTAAATTGGAACTCAATTCTCTTCTTATTCTATATGGTGAAGTAAACGAGGCTTGAGTTTAAACTTTATTTTATGTTATATGAAGTTCCAGTGCAGTGTTGCGGTATAATAATCCCACCCTGGAAGCAATGAGTTAAGTAGGAATTGATAGTAGATAAATTAAATAAATGAATTTTCATTCTTATCAAAAATAATATATTGGTTAATTCTTATGCAGATGAGATGTATATTATAGGGTCAATGTCACGAATGGTACCTAAACTTTGATAAAATATGTAATTTTATACCTAAACTTTGAAATTAATCAATTTAATACTTAAACTATGAAATTGATCAATTTAGTATCTTAAGGAATTTTTCTTCTATGCCAACACCACCTCTATTAATTTCTTTTCGATACTAAATTGATTAATTTTAAAGTTTTTCAAGTAATAAATTGATCAATTTAAAAACTCGGGTACTAAATTGATCAATTTCAAAACTCGAGTACTAAAATGATCATTTTCAAAGTTCAAATACCTAATTGCATATTTTACTAAGTTTAGACACTATTTGTGATATTATCTCTATATCATATCATCAACATTAGGTGTATAGGAAATGAATTTCCATGTTATTACATATGGAATCTATGCGCACATTTACTTGAAGTTATTTATTGTGTGCATTTTAAAACAAAAATAAAATTATCAAGCATGCTCGTTTATTTATACATAAACACACCTTACTAAAGTTGAAATATTCGTAATATGAGACTAGAGTAATTCCCTTTCAGAGGTTACAAAAGAAAAAGAAATCTAACATTATTTAGAATTAATATTTTTTTTATGGTACCCTATATAAAGAAAATTCTCCTCATACTATTAATCTACCTTAACCCCAAACATTAATTCATTTTTATGTAATTTTTCCACTTTATATATAAATTTTATAAATCTCAAAGTAAATTTAAAATTCCCCCTTCTACTATTAATCTTTCTAAAATGTTATAATCAATTCTTTACACTTAAAGTTGTGATATCCAAACTGATGTCACTGTAAATGGATGACAACAAATGCAAATATAATGGAATTTCAACAAAAATCCACAAAACGACAACTAAACACATTATAAGGTTTTCTATACTATGAAACCTATAACATATAACATATGACAGTATAAAAATCTATGTAATTTCAATATAATTCTATGGTTACACATTATACCTTACTACTTTGTAAGTTTCAAGTTCAACATGTTTTGATGTTAGAACCCTACTTAATTTGAAAGACCAATTAACTAAGCAAATTTCATGAAGTAAAACTTATCGTAAAAGTTTTATATATATTGCATTTTAACAGAGCATCTTATGTTTATATTGAATCATTTACATATTCAAAGTCTGCTCATGTTTGTTATGTTGTACTCATTATATTCGCCTTTTTCAGTGTTTTCTATGATTTATAATGGACTTTTTAGTAAAATGATAAAAATATTGAAAATTTAAATTATTTATCTCAAATAAAAATTTCAATCGTATTTTATCATAGACATACATGATTTAAATGGCTTGTTTAAAATACAAATGACTTCATTAAATTTTACTATAAATATAAAGGATTTTTTTATGTATTTTGCTAATGTTTCCATATCTTCCAAGGTTTGATTAAAATTTTCTGACACATTATCCTCATCACCTGTGGATTTGGTCTGTCATATGGCTAACGCCCATAATCTTTATAGTTCAGTCCACAAATGTAATACAATATGAAGAAACAAGATAATAAAACATAAGCATTCAACAAAGGTTGCCCTTAGGTGATTTGCTGTTACGAACAGACAACAAAGGAACAGAATAAAGCTAGCCTAGATGACAGATTACTACATCTAATAGCTTTCAGTTACAGTTACAGCTAGAATAGAACATAGATCTCAACAGAATAGTATCGAGAATAGCAAGTAGTTACCCAATATGTAACAAATATCCTCATGTACTCAAACATTATAAATAGAAGAACAAAATACAAGAGGGGTATGAAAAACTTTCCCCAGAAATCAGGTGCCTTTGGTATGAGAGCGTGATCTGGCTTGAACAGATTGAGTGTACCTAACAAGCAAGAAAACAATAGTCATTAGTAGCATCGGAGAGAGAATCAAAAGAAAACGAGAGGAAATATAGAGAGTAAGAGAGAGTTAGGGCTTCAGAAAGTACCAGAGAGGAGGGTCGATAATAACAAGAGAGGGTCTTATATACATAGGTTTCGGTGAGGGCAAATTTACTAGAAGGTCCTTAACAAATTGGTGCTCCCGTTCTATGGCTTCTTCAACCAGATCAGGGGCAATGAAAGAGAATTTTGCCAAATTGGCTAATTAATTGCAGATTACTTTGTTACAAGCTTTAAAGGTTGAAATGGACAAAAATTTCGAGGAATTATCCAAGAATTTGAGTTAGAATCAGAACCCGGTACACAATCATCCCACAGATTAACATTCAAGTTCATCATTTTCTAATAATGGGGGCAGTATGGCTAAGAATTTGTTAAAAGGAATCAAATTGGAAATCCCTAAATTTACCGGGGATGATGCCTTAGGGTGGATCTTTAAAGCTGATCAGTTCTTTGAATTTCATGCAATTCCTAATAAACAGCGTATTACCATTGCTTCTTTTGCAATGGAAGAACGTGCTTTGGATTGGTATAAATGGATGTACAATAATAAACATCTAAGTTCTTGGACAAATTTCAAGAAGTCCATTGAAGTTCGCTTTGGCCCCTCTGAATGTGAAGATGTTCAAGGTACCCTGTCTAAACTTACTCAAGTCAGATCTGTAGAGGAATATCAAACTCAATTTGAATCTTTATCAGATAGAGTTGTTGGTTTACCCGAATCATTTCTTCTTAGTTGTTTTGTATCGGGTCTTAAACCCTATATAAAACGAGAAGTTCAAATTGTCCGACCACTTACTCTTATGCATGCTATTTGGCTTGCCAAAATGCATGAGAGTAAACACAATGATCAATCTTCTTTTCACAAACCATACACAATGCCTCACAATTCCAAATACATACCACCTTTACAGTTTTCTAAACCATGCACTTCACATTCTACCATAGTAAACAATACCCAAAACACTAATTCAAACCCCACAAATACCCTTCCACATATACAGAAACCAACCCTTCCAATTAAAAGAATGACCCCACCAAAAATGTTAGCTAGACGTAAACAGGGCCTTTTGCAATAATTATGATGAAAAATATTATCGGAATCATAAGTGTAAATCCAAATTTCTCTTATTATTGCCTGATGTTGATGATGAATCTAAGGGGATGTTAGAGTCATCTGATATGGACAATACTGACTCCGATACAAGGTCTATCAGTTATCATGCTTTATCAAGCACTTTGAAACTATGTACGTTGAAATTCAAGGGTTATATAAATGGTCAGGAGGTTTTGATTTTGGTTAACACGGGCAGCATGCACAATTTTGTGCAAGTGAGACTGGTACATCATTTGGGTTTGCTTATCCAACCAGCGCCAAAATTTTTAGTAATGATTGGTTATGGTTCGACAATGCATTGTGAGGGGATATGTTCTAATGTTGATGTTTCCATTCAATCTTGGGCTGTCACGGATTCTTTTTATGTTCTACCAATACAAGGTACAGAGGTAGTCTTGGGAATTTAGTGGTTGAATAAGTTGGGACTAGTAATGATGGACTGTTCCAAGCTTACAATGTAATTTTTCTCTATGGGGAAAACAGTTATACTGATAGGTGATAGGTCTGACTTGACCGAAGAAATTTCTCATCATCAATTACGCAGACTAGTTTATACAGATGCCATTACTACTTGTTATCATTTGGTGGCTCAAAAAGTAGAAGAGGAGACATCATTGAGTACCACCAACAACAATACTATTAAAGCATTATTGGGCAGATTTTCTAGTGTCTTTGAGGTACCTTCATCATTGCCACCACTTTGCACTATTCAACATCAGGTTCGTTTACTTCCAAATACTTCTCCAGTCAATGTCAAACCCTATCGCTATCCACATTTTCAAAAAAATGAGATCGAAAGGCAAGTAGAGGAAATGTTGACTCAACGTTTCATACAAAGAAGTACCAATGCCTTTTCATCTCTAGTTTTATTGGTCAAAAAGAAAGATGGAAGCTGGCGATTTTGTGTGGACTATCAAGCATTGCATCAAGTCACTGTTCAGGACAATTTTCCCATACCAACAATTGATGAATTGATTGATGAACTGATTGATGAACTTAAGAATGCATGTTTATTTTCTAAGTTGGATCTTAGAGCAGGGTATCACCAGATTAGAATGGATTCTAAGGATGTGGAAAAAACAGCTTTTAGAACTCGCCAAGGGCATTACGAATTTCTCGTAATGCCTTTTAGCTTAAGCAATGCTCCTTCCACTTTTCAATCCATAATGACTACTATGTTTCAGTCATATTTGAGAAAGTTTTTGATCATTTTCTTTAAAGATGATATTTTGACATATAGTAGCACAATGGAAGACCACTTGCAGCATTTGACTATGGTATTACAAATTTTATTGGATAATCATTTCTATTTGAAGGAGAGTAAGTGCTCTTTTACCCAAACTACCATTGAGTATTTGGGCCATGTGGTTTCTTATAGTGAACTCATACCAGACCCTTCTAAAGTTGAGGCAGTATCAAAATGGGAGACTCCTGTGAATGTAAAACAATTAAGAGCCTTTTTAGGTCTCTCGGGATACTATAGGAAATTCATTAAGGGTTATGCTACTATTGTTAGCCCTTTGACAGATTTGTTGAAAAATGACTGTTTTCATTGGTCAGCCAGAGCTTATCAAGCTTTTCAACAGCTCAAAGAAGCATTGATTCATGCTCCTATTTTGGCGTTGCCAGATTTTAGCCAACCATTTGTGGTAGAAACAGATGCCTCAAATGTTGGGATAGGAGCAGTGTTGCTACAACACTCTCACCCAATTGCATATTTTAGTAAGAAACTCCCTAATCATTTAAGGAAAGCTTCTACATATATCAAGGAATTGTATTCAGTAGGTGAGTTAATAAGAAAATGGAGGCAATATTTGTTGGGGAATCATTTTCAAATTCAAACTGATCATCGCAGTCTGAAAGAACTTCTTTCTGAAGTGATTCAGACCCCTGTACAAACAACAATTGTTGGGCTATGATTATGAGATAGTCTATAAGAAAGGGGTGGAAAATGTGTTGGCTGATCTATTATCTAGGCAGTACAGTGATGCCTCTTTCTTAGCATTTTCTATGCCAATTTTCAATTGTATTGATGATCTTAAGAAGGAGTATCAGACATTACCAGATTTTCAACATCTAATTTCTCAGTTGCAAGCAAGAAACTTCTCCAAGCAGAAGATTGAATGGAGACACGGTTTGTTATATTGTGGGACTCAATTATTTTTACTGCCTGAATCCTTGTTAATTCCTAAAATTTTGGAGGAATTTCATGGTTCACTAATGGCAGGACATTTTGGGGTTACTAAGTCATTCAAGTGCATTGCCAGTCAATTTTATTGGCCTAAGACCAAAGATTGAAGCTTATGTTCGAAATTGTCACGTCTATCAATAGATTAAGCATGTGACTACAACACCAGCTAGATTATTAACCCCACTACCTATTCGTACTAGAATTTGGGAAGATATTACCATGGATTTCATTACACATCTTCCAAATTCTAAGGGCTATAGTGATATTCATAGTAGTGGACAGATTATCCAAATATTATCATTTGGGGGCATTGGATAGTCATTTCACAACTACTAAGGTCGCAAATTTATTTTTGACAATGGTTGTCAAACTTCATGATTTTCCTAAAACCATTGTTTCTGATAGGGATTCAATTTTTCTCGGCAATTTTTGGAAAGAATTGTTTCAACTAAGTGGGACGAAACTACATATGAGTTCAGCTTACCATCCACAATCGGATGGCGAAATTGAAGTGTTGAATAAAACTATTTAACAGTACCTTCGTTGCTTTGTTATGAATTATCCAGAGAAGTGGATTACATTTTTGCCATGGACAGAGTATGCCTATAATACATCATACCATGAGGGGGCTGGAAGGACTCCTTTTCAGATTATGTATGGGAGAGAACCCCATGTTCTACAATCCTATTTGAGGGGATCTTCATCTATAGCAGCTGTAGATGAGGATCTTATTTCTAGGGATCAGGCCCTCAAACTTTTATATACTAATTTGCAGCATGCTCAAGATAAAATGAAGTGTCTAGCTGACAAACATAGATTAGATGTGGTCTATAATGTGGGTGATCGAGTGTATATGTGGCTCCAACCCTATAAACAGTTATCATTGGCTTCTCATAATAGTCATAAACTGTCTAAACGTTATAATGGGCCATTTGTTGTGCTAAAGAGGATTGGCCAATGTGCTTATGAGTTAGATCTACCAGCTTATTCGAAAATTCATCAGGTTTTTCATGTTTCTCTGTTGAAACCAACACATGGCACAGATTTACACCCTCTCGAGCTACTTCCCGAGTCTTACAATTCCTCTCCACTACTTCAACCTCTTACTATTCTAAGCACATGTTACGTGGTTCATAGTGATGCCTCTATTCCTCAAGTTTTAGTATAGTGGAAGGGATTACCCACTGAAGATTCCACATGGGAAGATTGGAACAGTTTTCGCAAGACTTATGCATACTTTGACCTTGAGGACAAGTTCATTTTTCTAGATTAAGGGAATCTTGTTACAGACAGACAACAAAGGAACAGAACAAAGCCAGCCTGGATGACAAATTACTACATCTAACAGCTTTTAATTACAATTACAGCTAGAATAGAACATAGATCTCAATAGAATAGTATCGAGAATAGCAAGTAGTTACTCAATATGTAACAAATATCCTAAAGTACTCAAACATTATAAATAGAAGAACAAGATATAAGAGGGGTATGAAAAACTGTCCCCATAAATCAGGTGCCTTTAGTACGGGAGCGCAATTTAGCTCGAACATATCGAGTATACTTAATAAGTAAGAAAACAATAGTCATTAGTAGCATCAGCGAGAGAATCATAAAAAAAAAAAAAAAACAGAGGAAATACAGAGAGTAAGAGAGAGTTAGGGTTTCAGGAAGTACCAAAGAGGAGGGTCGATAATAACAAGAGAGGTCTTATATACTTAGGGTTTCAATGAGGGCAAATTTACTAGAAGGTCCCTAAATTTGCTCACGGGTACAACAATCCTTTTATTTCTTTACATTCTTGACTTTTTTCATTTAACTAAAATTCAAAAGGAAAAAAAAATTAGGGTTCTTAATTCTTTACAAGATCTTATCTATAATGAGAAATAAAGCTTGCTTCTTGTATGTGATAGATCTGACCTACTACTTGATATGTGTTTTGCGTGCTTATCTACATTGACTACTAACTGAGGTTTCTTTTATGTGATTATTTATTCTAAAGTACACAAATATGAGATCGAAAGGACGAAAAAGGAGGTGAATTTACTAGTTTTTGAGTCCTAACTAACTCCAAGAAATCAGAAAGGAAGAGATCTTGTTTGCACCAAGCGATATGAGAAACAACTTCCTGCTTCTTCATACAATTCCTTCCCTTAAAAGGACTTAGCACCATAGTTATTTCTATTAACATCATTCAGTCATATTAGTAAAACTATTTTAACTAATTGTTGAATAATATAGATGATGTGGGCTCTCTCTAGTTCTCACATGAGACTGTACAATACTTTAGTAAATTTAATTTATTTATATTAAGCTATGTATGTTTAAGTCTTCTATCGTAATGTATGCTTAAGTATGCACATAATCTTGCAGATTTGAAGGGATTTCCTTATGTCTTTTTTTTAATAACATATCTATTCTTTTATTAATGCTTAAATTATGCTTAGCTTATACAATGTCAACTAGTGGAGGGCTTGTTTAAGGATGCTTAGGAATTGACTTCATAGTGCCATCACGGGAAAAAAATTGAGAAAAACATTATGTCATGCACTTATCAATAATAGTGTAAAAGTAAAAGCAAAAGTACATAACATTGAAAAAAAATTTTGCTTAGATCTAGAAAAGCACCTACATGTTATTTGTATACAATAAAACCCTTATATTTTTATGTTTATTCAAGTGTGCCCCCAAGATTTTTAATTTTTAATATATTAAAATTTTTCTACTTGTAGCACTTTTAATTAAACTTCGAAGTAGGCAGGTAAAGTTTTATTAAAGCATCAAAATAAATAATAATATAAATGAAGCTAAATACAGATCAATGGGGATTAAGACTAGGAAAATTTTTCAATTTATTTACCGGAAAAAATATATTTCAATTTATCACATTTCATTATTGAAGCAAAGTAGGAAAAATTACAAATTACTCCCCTTAACTTTCATATGTGAGCAAATTCGACCGTTTCTCTATGTGTGGATTTAACTCCTGAATTTTCAAAGTGCATACAAAAAATGTTAATTGTCCTTAATAGTGTCAAATGTTGAAAGTTTATAGGATTTAAAAGTGCAATTTGAAAGTTTAAGGGGTGAATCTAAATCTTAGTAAAAGTTCTGAAGAGTAATTTGCAACTTTCCCTTAATATTATCTTCATAAATATATATATCTCCATTAAGTATGCTAGAGGATTATATAAGGTGCTTGTCCTTTCTTAATAATAGTTTTTCACTTGAAAGGAAATTGAGAAAAGTATATTAGGAGTAGTTTATTTTTATGTTGAAATTAACAAAACCCTTCTATATTTTAACTAATGCATTGAGTTATTTTGTATTTGAATTATTATACCAAAAGAATTCATTCCTTATCTTTCATTGTTAAAACACAAAAATTCAAAATCTTCTTAGATTTTTTTTTTCTAGTGAAAATTTGCAATATCATCGAATTTTATAGCATGTAGCTCAGACCTTCTTCAATAAAATCAAAATTTGGAAATTCAGAAATAGAGCATTTCCCTTCCATAAGAAGTAGATTTTTGCATGAAAACTATGTACATTTCTGTGGAAATTGAGATGCCAAGGCATTATTTGAGCTTAAGGCATGGAAGTCAAGATTCAAGGGCGTCTCTTGGGCTTAAGGCTTAGAAGTTGAGATATTACCTTAGCTTACAATGTAGAAGTCAAGATGATAGGGTGTTGTTTGGGCTTAAGGCACAGAAGCCATGATGCTGGGGCATGGCTTAGGCTTAAGGCATGGAAGTCATGTTGCTAGGGTTTTGCCTAGGCTTAAGGCACAGAGGCCATGAGGTCAGGGCATTGTCTAGTATAACGTAAGTAAACATTCATGAGAAAATGATTAAGAAAAATAAACTATATAATTAAATAAAAATATCCACTCATGTTTGAGAAAAGACATTGAAGGTTTATTCTTTTTAATATCTAATGAATCATAAATCTCTATTAAAAGATTCATATGCTAACAATCAGGCATTAGGAGTTCAAAGTGAATTGCTTTGAACATTGTTGTCTTTGATGATAAGCTCCCAACTTTGGACCCTCTCACTGAATATTTTTGTTAAGCTTTGACAATATTTAGTGAGGTAGTCCACCATTCTATGGTACCGACAATAATTGCATTGTCTTCTTTCACTCACTATAGGTTGGTGCTCAACTCTTGGAAATTTGGTGTTCTCATCTTGAAGCAACAATAAGGATAGCATGTACTTCACTCATTGGGCATAGGAATGGTGGTACCTTTGTCGAGCTCTTTGCTTGATCATTTCTATGTTTCTTACTACTTGTAGTGCTTTCACCTTGAACTCTATGAACAAACGTAGGTCATTTGTTATATCTTTCATCTTTTTTTTGTTCTTTTGTGATAGAGTTATTTATCATTTGTGCGTTCTCCACTAATACGACAAAACTATATAAGCCAAGGAACTTTAAATGAATAGCATGCATATCTTTGCTAGTTTTTTCTCATCACATAGGCCTTGGATATCTAGAGAGTACTCTCTAAAGAGCTCAATATATTACATGATATCTTCTCTAGACTTTTGCATGATTTATCCCATATTGATGATAGTCTTGCTCTTGCATAGAGAAGAACTTCTCTAAGAAGAGTTTACATGTAATCCTCCATGAATCAACTAACCTTAGGTCATCATCAAAGTCGTATACTTCCAATATCTTGATAAACTTCAACAAATATTCTTTAACACTACTTTCCTTGCCATTGAATAGCATCACTTTAGGAATTATAGTCTTTTGGGTATGAGTTTGTAGCAATACCATGGTGGTATAGAAGTTGCACGTCCAATACCCCTACAAAAGACTTAAGTTGAATTTTTTTTAATCAAGCATCTAAGTCTTCCTTTATTGTAAAGGATTCCCTTGGAGTTGATACTATACGTGCAGTTGGTGCAATAGGAGTAATTAATGTATGAGAAAAATTAAGATTAGGCGGATAGACGATCTCACTTAGAGTGATGCGAGAGGGAAGATGTGAGGATAAAGACCACCAAGTTGGATTCTCACATTCTCTGCTTCAGATGTTGGTTGCTACTCAACTGCAACTTGTGGTGGTCACATTTGCTCATTTACCCCTCAATGCATATTCCCTCGAGTGGTGGGAGTGATAGGTGGTTGAGATAAATAGAGGGCACCTTAATACAGAATTTGAGCCTATTGAAATTGAAGCTTGGAGCGCGACTACATTAACAACCATCATGGTATGAAATGAGTGAATATGGGCAATGATTGATTAGTGTTCTCTTACATTATTCATGTCATTTATGCGTTGCTTTTGCATAAACACATTATCTATGCATTATTGGGCGTGATGTCTTGTATGTTGATAGCTCAGGGTTGATAATGATGACGTTGTTTTCTTTTTATTTGACTCGAATTTCTTATTTTTAAAATATTTATTCTATAACACATTTATTCTCTTCCTAATTATATTTTCTCTCATCTATCTAATACTCATCATATATCCATGGATCTATATTTACTTTTATGTTGATCTATCTTATCTATTATTTATTTCTAGTATATTAAGTCAAGGCTGCATTTTATCTTTCACTAGATAAATCTTTGGCATATCCATTTGAAATGATTTAATCTATTACATTGCCATAAAAGGAAAAAACTAACAATCTTACGCAAAAATTTCAACAACAAGAGCTTAATTTTAATTTCTATCAAAATAATTGTTACTTTTTATAAGATATATATTGAAGAACATGATAATGATATAACTACCAGCCACAATTCTTTATAACATCATTTAAAGATCGTTCTTTTTTCCTTTTATTTTTTCCTTGGTTGGCAAGTTTACTTGAAACAAGTGTTTTATAAAAGGAAACTTTCAACTTTATATGCATGAAATACCTCAAACCTTCACCTAGTTAATTTAGAAATGGTTTAATTGAATAATATAATAGATAGTAAATTGTGAACATAATTAGATAGTTTAAATAAATAAAATGACTAGACAATAGAGAAAGGAATAAACAATTTACTATAATTAAATTAATAAATAAATCAAATTGAGGTTTGAGATTTAAAATATTTTTTTAAATCCTTCATATGTCTCAATGACTTTTCTTTATGAATCAAACTTTTCATTTTCTTCAAATTCTTTATTGAGACTCCTTTTTATTCAAAATTCAATTCCTAAATCTCAAAAAAATATTTTAAATCTTTTTCAAACTTCTAAACCCTTAAATTTTAGCTATCTTTCATTTTGTAAAATTTTATCAATTTTTTTTAAATCAAGTACTTGCTTAAAAATATCAGTTTTAAACCCGAACCTAAATTAAACATAAGATTTTTCACAAATTATACTTTTGAATTGTGTTTTTCATATCAAGTTATAAATTTCTAATATATATTCTCAAATTATTTTCTAATTGTCTTCAGAACTAAAGATATTAATCTAAAAGTTCTAAATCTAATACATTTATTCTAAAATATCTTAAATTGACCTTATCCTTCCCTTTTCTTTCCCTTTTTCCTCTGTTTTTCCTTTGCTTCTTCTTTTCTTTTTGATTTATTCCGTTTCTTTCTTTCTCTCTTTTCTTTCCCTTTCCTTCCTCTTCTTTCCTCTTTTCCATCTCTCAATTTTATCTCTTTAAATCTCAAATTTAAGAAGAGAAAAAAAAAAAAAGAAATCATCAAGTAGAAGATGAAATAGGAGAAGGAAATCAAGTTAGAATAAGAAAAAGAAGATGATGAAGTGTAGAAAAGAAGAATCAATTGCATCTCTTGCCAAAAAGCTAAGTATATTTGTTTTATGTTGTTTTTATTATTGTTTATGAATATGTATAATAGATTGATGTTAGTTATAAGTTGAGTTTGTAATAAAATTGGTAGATGAGTGAGTTGATGAAGTTATGAAATGTTCAAATGCTGGATATGAAGTAATGGGAGTTGCATGATGTTGGGGATGTGGAGTTTTTTGTGCATTTGGTTGTTGTTAAGTGAGTGAGATGAGTTGTATGTTGCTTTTATGGAGTTTTAGTCAAAGTAGAATGTGTAAAAATTTGATAAAACAAAGTTTGAAAAACAAGAAAATTCATAACTTAAGGAAAACCATGAATCACAAGCATGACTTAACTTTGGTAGGTTTGGTTTTGTTAAATTTGATGAATCACGAGCATGATTGAGGCCTTTGTAGGCTCAGGTAAGATCAATTTTGGGTAATCATGGCGTGATTTTTGACCTAGATGTTATTTTAAAAACTTTCCACCAATTACGGCCATGATCCACCCCTTAATAGCCTTGGGTTGGTATAAAAATTTGAAATTTAACAATCACAGGTGTAATTCTTAGCTCAGAGGCCATTTTATATCAACTTTCCAAAAATCACGGATGTGATTCATGTTTTCCTTGATGTAATATTGTTTTGTATTTTAATCATAACTTTTTTATTTAACCTCAGATTGAATTGATTAAAATGCTATGGAAAGCTTAAAAAGAGATCTACAACTTTCATATTTTGATTTTTTACAAATTCTAAAAGTATCAAGGCTAAAATTTTTTTTTTTCCAGCTTCTATTTGTTCCAAACAAAGTTAAAAACTTGTGTTTGCTTATTAAATGTGTGTAGTTAAGTATAAAATAAATCTTTTGAGCTAAAATGAAATAAATAAATTATAGTTAATGTGGTATGGTAGTTAATTGATATAATTAAGGATGAGTTTAGTGAATTTATAGATTCAATAAATAATTTGATTAAATATAAAGTTAGATATAAAATGAACTTAGTTAATAATCTAAGTTCAACTTGGATTAATCAACTAAAATGAACTAAAATAAATTAGATTGATTAAGTTTAATCAAATTTACTTAGATTAAGTTGATATAAACTTAAGTTAATATAAATTTTAGATATAAAATGAACTTAGTTAATCAATCTTAGTCTAACTTGACTAAATAGACTTCAGTAAACTAAAATTGACTAAATTGATTAAGTTTAATTATCTTAGCTTAGTAATTGAATTAAATAATTAACTCTAATTAATTAACTAAGATTAAGTTAAAATGGGTTTAATAGCTAATAGTTGGATTAGAATGATATGTTAGGATAAACCATAAATAACATGGAGAATATATTGTTTCAAATGCATGATTGCTTGGACAATGAATATTTTTGAATATGAATGCTTTGTTGATGCTTTTGTAATAAAATACTATAATCAAAGTGAAAAGAAATACTTTGATGGACAAAGGAGAACTGTCCGTATTTTGGCGGAGCTATCTTCGCAGCCATAGTGGGGTTCCTATTTAGTGTTTGATCAAATAGAATTATAAAATGTGTTTGATATAAAGGGATAATAAAATTAAATGCTTATATGAGTTTATTTCATGAAAAGAAATGTGGATACTTAGTATATCTTCTGAAATGGGTTCTAACCTACCTCCTGTATTTGTTTGGATTCTAAATTAACAAGGTACGCAGTAACTTATGTGATGATTGCTAGGATAAACATCCTAAAATGATCTAAAACTTAAACTTGGAATAATAATTGATGAGTGATGGTTATGCGTGTGCCGTTGAATCTGGTCTAGAGAGCGACGACCTTGTTTAAGCGGACACGGCAGTTTAGGCACTTAGGCTATCATTGTCATTATGCAATGACTTTCATTAGTAGTTTAGTAGGTAATTAATAGGGGGTATAGTATCGGTGTAACGTTTGCTTATTCTTAAAAGGACATAATATGATTTAGTTCACCTTTTATGGGGAAGATTGAACTAGGTGATATTATAGATTAAGTTAAGTAAAGTTGAATAACGACTGTAAACCTTAGATGAGATTACTTTTTCTTGTAAAGTTATATCGAAGATATAAGTATTCGGGCTGCTTATATCAATCTCTTGAGCAGCCACAGTTACTTAAACCCCTAGATTCCTGCCCTTAGGTAGTTGCCTATAAAGGCTGTCGGCACGCTCCCCCATTGCTACAGTACTGAGCCAGGATGGTAATCATTTCCAGGATTGCTTCAAATGTGAGTGCTTTAGTGTTGATTTATTTAACTCAAAATAAAGATAATAACCTATTGTTTTTTATTGCATTTAGTTAAGCTCGTGTGTCATTTCGTATATGCCTATGTTACTGTGTACTAGGCTTTGGCTCATTATTGTTGTTGTAATTCTTTTTCCAGGTGTTGATGTTGATAATGAGATGGATGATTGATGGTGTTGTTGATGATGAATGATGATTGGTGATGATTATTGTTGTTGTTGATGATTATAATGAATGACCCGAGTATGGCAATCCTGGAGATATAAGAGGAGAAGTAAAGTGATGGATAGGGCCGTTGGATGATTGTATTTTATTTATTTTATTTTTTGTGTAAAATAGGATTTATCTTTTCTGAAGTTGTATTTTCTTTAAGGCTTGAATGAGGAGTCCATATTTTGTAAATAAGCTTTAGTTTTTTTTTTTTTAGAGAATTGATCTATTCTGTAAGAGTGTAAGTTAGAAATGTTTTATAAA